>SNQJ01S0023176.1:50115-116242 GCA_010110895.2 Picea sitchensis | reverse complement strand
AGAATCTCCTTTTTTATTTTTATATTTTATGAAAAAGAAATAAACATTACTGAAATTAAACAATCTAATATATTCTACTGAAATTAAACAATCTAATATAAATATAATTAAGATTCTATCTAAACTAAACTACTTAATGAAAACAGTAAACAATAAACTAATTGACCTGAAAATGCTCCAAGTTTGCCCTGTGCAAGATGACTTCTAAGCTGGTTGGAGGAAGAAATTCACACCGTTTAGTCCTTAAGATTTTCGTAAACGATTGGTTGTGCTGCTTCTTGAAGTGTTTTTACAGAACAAACAAGATATAAAATAAAATCATAACAATCTTATGATTATAAACTCCTGCAATAAGGGAAACCTGTTATGCAAGAAACTTATATATAACAATTCAATTTATGAAGAAGATAAAATTGTCATGCATAAACTGAATTAACAATTGCTATGTCTTTTATCTATTTGGAAGAGACAAGATATGAATAACAGTAATAAAAATTATATCATTTGCATTTGATTTAGATAGCTAAAGTAGTCATAAACCATAAGCAAAGTGATATACAAAACTTGAAACAAAATGTTGATATATTGAGAAGCTAAAGCTATGACAAAACATCAATTCTGCTCCAGTCTGTATCAGAACTCCATATCCTTGTTCTCCCATGAATGAGGATGTACATTATTACAAAAATCATAGGTTTATATAAGTTTCTCCACAGGGTAAAACATCCCTGTGGATAATCATCAAACAGTTTTACATAATCTGGGAAAAAACCCAAAATCTCCTAAACTAAGCAATCTAAAATGCAAGTAAAATCCTTAAGATATCCTCCAATTGCTCATAAACTCAATTGCAATTCGAATTTACCTACAATAGGACACAAATATCAAATTAGAAGGATATTTTAGTAAGCAAATACAAAAAAAATGATCCTACAGACTTAGCTACAGAATCATCTGATTTTGTAGCTAGTCAAAAATAGCATACAGGATCAGATAACAATCAAATAAAATAAAATCTAATCATCTTTTGATAATACTCAAAAACGAATTACTAATAATTCAAGTGAAATTATTATTTAGATTGAACCATATCAAAATAAATGTAATCGAAACAGAGTAAGGAATGCTTTGTTTTTAGTCACCATAAAACATGGTCAAACTTTGACAAGCCTGTTTCGAATTAGATGAAATTAAGCAGTGAATCAAACCATACGAGATACGATATAATTGTAATCAACACAACCATAATCGAACAGAATCGTATACAAAATATGATATTCCATAACATAATTGTAATCGATATCATTGAACACAACATATATGTTACAGCTGTATAGATTTCATGTTGTTTCAATCAATAGTAAAGATAGGCAGGTTGTAGATTATGCATAAGATTCATTCTGTTGTAATAAAATATGGATTTAATTATCCAGAATATGATTACTAGAATCAAAACCAAATCCAAATAAAACTTAAATGATAACAAAATTCGATTTACCAAAACAAATCATATATAGCAGTGCATGTTTATGTGACAGAGCAGGTCAATGATGTACACAGAGTTTATGAATGCGCCATATAAATGGGTGAAAGTTATACCAGCGCGGTTGCTGAGGCTATGTCAATTTCGAATTGACAATTGTTGTAGCTTACTCAACATTCTTGAACAGAATGGAACCAGTAGTTCACTGCTTCTTGTCAGTGGGTTGCCCTTTGACATTCTGACCGGTGAGTTTTGCCACTTGGTCTTCCAAAGCACAGATTCTGGATTGCAACATCGGCACGTCTAGGTAGTATCTCTCCAACCATAAACTACACTGATCGCATGGTGGAACAGCTGGTTGAGCAGAAGAGGGTTTCGATGAGTCACCGAGGGTTCCACGAGGTAGTTCAATGCCAGGAAAATTAGGATCGTCCCGCAGACAAGGTGGTAAATTCTTGACAAAGTCATAAGGAGGTTTGTCACACAAGCCTTCTGAGTAAGGATACTCGTTTGCGAGAAAATGTTCAATCTCTGAATCAGAATCTTCACTGACCACGATAGGCTCAGGGTTGGCAGGATTTCTAGGTTTATTTCTCGCCATCCGAGAGATTAACCTAGCGTTTTTCTTGCCTTTATAATTAGCACCAGTTTTAGTTTAAGCTCTTTCACTGCGGGTTTAGCAATTTCGACCTGTTTGGTCACAGACATAGGCAAGTTCGTCGGTGGGTCGGGTAGAGGTTTGGGTAGCAAAACGTTGTAAGGCACAGGGGGGATAGGTTTTCTTTCACTCACCACAGGTTTATCAACCTGTGGTGGGTTTGAGTCTTCAAAGCCATTACGACTGAGAAAATCACCCCAACAGTCATGATGTAACCCCAACTCATAAACTATAATCATTTTAATCAACCCCAAATGGAAGAGACTAGTATCGGCCTGGCTGCGTTTATACCTTTTAGCCATCTTAAACAGACTTCTATGCAGATAGTGAGGCGAATTGAGGTCGTAGCCTATAAAAACCATCAATAGACGAAGGTGAAACAAGAACACGAACCCATACTTTCCCTCGGAAGTAATGAATTGCTTGATTATCATTAGCAGATCATGCCAGCGCTGTTTCAACATTTTTGCAGGCAAACCTTTGTCGCAGGAGTTCACCATTCGGGATTGGAAGAGCAATGTCCACGGGACATCTTCCACCTTGCAACTCTTTGACCACATATGTCCCGTAGCAGGAAGACTGGTTGTCAAGATAAGAAATTGCTCATTAATTTCAAGTTGCACATCCCCAATTTTGGCTCAGCATCCATCGAATGATAACGCAAATTGCCAAGCCACGATAGGGTTATAACCATCGAACTTTCTTATAAACGGGAGCCATATGAATTCTTCCAGGTCGCTATAAGCGCCATCGAACATCAGTAGTGCCTGGTCACCATTGGGCTCAACCCTTACGACCGGAGCCATGGCTTGTGTGCATGGTAGGGTTTGGTTTGAACAATACAAAATGCAGGAGAAAAAAACGATATGGCTTAACAACTGCAAACGCCCAAGGGGAATGAATCAATGTAATGGGTGCGAAGGTGGTGGGATTATCACCGCCATGCAGTGTATTAATGGCTGAGTACAACGTTGTTCCATTAGTAATCATAACGTTTAAAACATATTAATCGGCCAACCCAAATCGGTGAATAACCATATCAACGTGCCATTAATCAAATGTAAAACCAAAACCATATGTTATATTCATGCGCCAAGCGTATAGTTCAATCCAACATGAAATCCAAAAAGTTTTACCAACGCGCCAGGTGTAAAATAGTGTCACTCAAATATGAAATCAAATTGATATGTGACCCATGCGTTTTTTAGCATAATCAAAGTTTATAAACATTGCAACCAATGACTTTATGAAATCGATAAGTTAAGAAGTTATGATAGTAAGGATCACATTATATAAAACAAGATCAACCATGACCCTTATCAAATCAAGTATAACCCATAACTTAACATGTTCAATGTCTTACCACAGAAATCGAATTGCGCAATCAAAGCAAATGGACATAGTTTGAAAGTCATTCCAGCCATTTAATAACAGACCAAAGGTAAGTACCAATCAGGATATCAAATAAGCAGATCATGATAGTCCAAATAACGATGGAGGATTTTTCACGCTTTCATTCGTGAAAACTAAATCGAAATCAATTTGCAAATGTCGCTTGAAAATGAAAATATTGTTTGATTGCAAAAATGTGACAAAAATTTGAAGTTCAAGAGACATAGGTGTAGGCATGTTTTTAGGACAATTAAAAAGAAAATTGAATTGTCTACCAACATGCCCTTTACTATCTGATGGGCTACCTCCCTGCACATAGCATAATGGCTACATATACCATGTATTCATTTAGGGATGTTGTAGCATAAATCCCATGGGCATCAGATCTAAACTTTGTTGGACACCTCGCCCATCCTCTAATCATGTCGGGATACGTCTGGTCTGCCTCAATACATTCGTTTCTCTGAAACTCTAATAAAAATTCAGCATTAAAAGTATATTTAGGATTTGGCGACAGTTTATACATTACTTGTATGTGTTCAGGCCTGAAAGAGCCGACGATATCTCCTTGTTCGTTTAAGATTCTCGTTGTTGGGATATCAACTTTATCCAGAGCCCAGCTGCTCATATCAGTGTATGCCACGAGCCATGGGCGCGCAACAATCTTATGAAGCTCAGACTTAGCTATGTCCCGACAATGATTTTCATAATCAGGATGAGCATTCTTAAGCTCATACTCCAACAAATCGGATATTTAGGTCCAAGACTTGATGGAGTCTATGGTGTGTGGAGTAGTATCAGAGATAATGTCTCCGTCCTGTGTGTCTTTGTTTTTCTTCGCTGTCTTTTTAGGTGCCATGGCTCTGCGTTTACTTGAAAACCTGTCACAGAGAATGGATGAACGAGCTCAGATTAAAATGAAAACACAGACGTTTGAAAGTTCATTTTGAATATATTTAAAAATGGTAAGACTGACACAGTTGTTACGAATTTAGGGATTTTAATGCGGGAGATATTTTCCCAAGATATGCATTTAATGTCCGTATTTAGGCGCCTCCGATTTTTTAAAGAAAACGTGACATTTACTTAATCGGACATTGAAACATAAATGAACACTTAAAGAATGATTACCATTAAGCCTACATTTAAAAAGAAGATTGATTAGTGTTAATTATAGATTAAGGATGAAAACTTTGCTTTTCGGGGTTTCAGAAATCTTGATGTCGAGAGGTATGACGTCGATGGAAAAACGATTTCCGAAATTGCGAAATCGCGATGTTTTATTTAAGTTTTAAACGCTTTTATCACGTTATTTAATTGAGATTAGACCTTTTTCGGGATTTCGAAAATCCGGATGCCAAGAAGCATGTTATCAATGAAGTTACGATCCTCGAAATCGCTAAATCGCGATGGCTCATTTTTAAACAAGACTTAACTCCTTTTTAACTAATTAACTAATCATGATTAAGGCCAAAACAAGATTAGTCTGATTTAATATAACTGTGGATGGGGGTTTCATAAATCGGGATTTCGGGAAACATGAGGACAGGAGATATGATCTCACTGAACCGTGAATCCCGATATCACGACGAGATTATCTTAACTCTTAACCCTTCTTATAAAGGAATTAATTAATTCATGTTTTGATTAAGTTTTAAACGTATCGGGAAATCAAAGATCCGGGTTTCCTGATTTGATTTGCATCGAAAAATTTGTTTGTAGCAAACCCCGAATCCCGAAAATTCTTTAAAGCTCAATTTTAAACTCGTTAGTTTTAATATTTAACACGTTTTAAATAATTTTCAAATAAAGAGCATTGGGAGTCTTAAAAAAAATTTAAACCTTTTTCCCTTTTATTATCCGAAAAATTAAAAAGAAATTAAGAAAAAGGTATCATATACTTGGAAATAATATGAAACTCGTGATTTTTGAAAAGCCGAAACTCGAAAAAGAAAAACTTAAAGCCTTAGGGATAAAAATTTAAGATTTGTTTCAACAATGTCCATGAAATATTATGGTGCTTAACTGGGAAGATACAAGATCATCTGGGACATTTGGAATGGTACGCAACCAAACCAGTAGTCCCACATTCAACCCAAGAATGTACAAAGTGGCCATCAAAGGAACACCAACATTTCCAAAGAAAGGAAAAGAACAAGAATCCCCTTGTGAAGGGGTTCCTTGGTTGGTATCATCAGTAAATTTATCCATGAATATCTTATGCATAGGTTCTCCTCTTGCGGGATCATTCAATTCTGTAAAAGTCTCACACACTGACTTCGACGAACGATTGTTATAAAAAATGATTCCTATAAAGAGGCGTCTCCATGTTTCTAAGTGGAATACAAAAAATTCCTCAAGACTGATAGAGTGGGAGGTCTACCACCTTAGGTTAGAGACCCAAAGCAATGACTCAATAACTCACTATGGAAAACTAGGGAGCACGAAGAACACACTAAAAGTTCCGAAAGGAAAATCAAGTAGACGACTAACTAATGGGAAGGAAAGTTACACCAATCGACACTAGAGAAACTAATCGGTGTAAGTGCAACTCAATCAAAAAATAACCCTCCAGGTATACTATGTTAAGTGCAATCCAATGTCCTCCCTAGTTACCGTAGTATACCCCCACAGTCACCTTTGTAATTCCATAAAATATGGGAAACTAGGTTGCCAGCTCGCAGTCAGTCACCAAGCGGGTACAGTAGACAATCAGGCATATCGTAATGAGCAACATAACAAGTTTGAAGCCCTTAAAAGGGTATCAAAATCAAATGGTCTGGAAGACAACTCAGGATCTCTAACATATTCGAGGTCCACTAAGCTCCGTAGGCAAATGCGGTCGGTATTGTTCCCGAGAAAGACCCTCAATATACAATCCCCACTACGTTTAGTCCATATTTGGAGGGTTATCTCCTCTTCCTTTCCTCACGTGAACTTGTGTTAATCCCCTATGTTATACGAGGGTCCCGACTGACTCTTACAACACTGGACTTAAAACACTCCCTAACTCAGAATCCGATGTTTGTTTTAAAGTGGCCTTGAAGAGTTTCCTCTTCACACCTAATTCAAGGCCCCAAAACTAGTTTGTGAACCCTACAAAAAAAAAATTGTCTAATGTATTTTAGATTAGGCATTATTTTTAAGGCTTGATTTACTCAAAAGGTATAGTAGTGAAATTGATGGTGTTATGAAGAGATGAATAAGGAAGAGAACTTCAAATTATTTGAAAGAAAAATTACTTCTAAATTAAAAGAAAAGGTTGTAAGCAAATCTTTGTAAATTCAACTTTTCTAATTGATATTTCAAGATCTTATAAATGAAGAAATCATGAAACTTCCTTTCGTTTGACTACAAACTACTTACATTTCAGGAAATCAAAAAGAACTTGGAAATAAAGATTCTTATTCTTTTTCCAAATAACAACCTTGACTAATTTACCAAACTAAATGCAAGAAAATATATTATCTTTTTATTTTATTTTTCAAACTACTTTTAATGAGAAAAAATTGAAGTAAACTTTTTGTCTTTTCAAAGAAAGAAGCAGGGACACAGAGAAAACTGAAAACAAGACCGGTAAATACCTTAAGCCTATTGTGGATTGTAGGGATTCAACCAAGAAACCAAAAGGAGGATCTAAGACTTGGCAACTTGCTCAAAAACTTTTAGGGAAAACACAAGAAGACTAAGGAAAAAATTAAACTGGAACCTATACCCAAGATATGGCCACAGACAAAGACACTGGATGATTCAAGAAAGACCTAAGAAGTCTGAACTTCTATCAAGAAAGATGCAAAATCCCTCTTTATAAAAAATACTTTCATGAAACAGAGACGCAGGTTGTTGCATCAGCATCCTGCATATGTACGCGAGTTTTCTATTGTGCAGAGCATGTATGTACACGGGTCGACCCTTTATAGGGCGCATACACCTATGCGACTTTCCAAAAATAAAAATATAAGGCAGACTTATAGGGCAGGGAAGGATGGTATGCACCTTTCAGGTGACCAGAACCCCTTGACAAACTCAGTAAACTTGACTGAAACTCGAAAGGAAAACAAAAAACCAAAAAATCAACCCAAACCACCCCCTAAAAAACCCTAGAGAGATCCCCAGTATGGTCGCCAGTTCTTCTAGTGAGAAAATCCCCCCTTTAACTATACCAGGGTTTAAGATATAGATAGAGCGAATGACCGTCTAAAAGTCAATCTAGTTTCTACTCTATGCCAAACATACCAAAACAAATGAAAAGAAAGAAATAAGAGAGAATATCAGTAACTATACCTTTTATCCCACGTCTGGTGATGATCTCCTCAAGCTCTGTAGTTCCAAAGACTGCAAGTCTCCTCCCAAGGTTGACCTACATCCAAAACTAGGAAATCAAGGACTACAAACATGCTATTTCTATTCATAAATTAGGGTTAGATACCAAATTCTATGTATAAATCAAATAAAATACTCAAAGCATCATCATTTGGGATAGGGAAAAGAGATTATTTTATTCATCAAACAAAGAATGAAACTTACAATCCATGTCGGCCATTGTTCCATGAACCTAGTCTGGGATCCTCTTTACAATGCTCCAAGTGTACCTTCAATAGGACTCTTCTCTCAATATTTTTATCACCTCAAGGAAATGGAAAGGATTGAATGGAAGAAGAAGGGGTTGAAGAGGGAATGGTGAGGAAGTAACTCACAAAAGGTAGCAAATGCTTAGGCAAGGAAGGGAAGTGAAATTGGGAAACATTTCATTGTTCTTATGCTTGTTTTTTAAATGAAACCTCAACACTTCTTTTTATATGACCAAAGGATGGTTATTTGGTTGGGGGATGGGATATAGCAAGTGAATCGGTTGGGAAGCCTCCAATAGCCCGTGAATTTCACCGAATTCCTTACAACTTTTTAATTTTTGCAACTTTTGTAAGCATGCATGGGTTGTTTAGTGTGCAACAAGCGTATGTATGGAGGTTGTCTAGCATGTAGCAAGCATATGTATGAGGGTTGTAGTGGTGCAGAGCACATACATGATCTAAAAAATGGTTTTTTAAGTAGATATTCTCAGCAATGATTTGGAAAATTATGCAAGTAAGATGGCCAATGCCATGTATGCATGAGTACAGAATTTTAGGGCTATAACAACTGGGAATCTGCACCTCCTTCCAGCCTATGTACCGAACATGCTAGCTTGGAAAAAAATTGTTACCAAACCGTTATGTAAGGTTTCAATGCTTTCTTATTAAAAGACAATAAAATATCATTCATCCCATATGGATTCTATGTAGGTTACCACTTGGTAAAATATACTACTCATGTCAAAAATGAATCCCAAAATCATGTGGATTATAGGTTCTACACTGGCAGTTATAGGAAACATGACCCAAAATGTCTAGTTTCTACACATGTTGGTCAAGTGGTATCTCACTTTCCATATGCACACAGAAACTTTGAGGATGAGATATTCCCTAAAAATTCCCTATATTGGGAAGAGGTCCTACAAAGGAAAGGGAAACCATATATTACTTGTTTCAAATCCATGTCAAGAGATGAATAATTAGAATGGTTGGAAAAAACAATAGGAGTTGTTGTATAGGCACAAAATGATAATACAAAGAAAGTAGCAAGGAGATTTGAAGCACAATGGCTCTTGGAAGAGGCTGAGAGAATTCTTTGAGAGCATGGTAAAAATCCCACTCCTATAGCATTATATCACCGATAGTGACTCATGTGGAGATGCATCTGGGAGAAGGAGGAAAAATTCCTATAGGGAACAATGAACATCCTGATGAAAGACAATTATATGTGAAACAATCGGGTCCTAGATAAGAAATTGAGGCTGTGAAAGTGAAATCAGGCCTAGGTATACTATCACTAGTAATCGTTGACCTAATTACAATATATGATGATGAAAGTGAGGATTTGGACACTACAATAGTTTCCATTGTAAATGAAGCTGACATAAAGACATTAACAATTGTCTGTCTCAAGGACTACATCCTTTGGATATGGTGAGAAACTTGAATATAATAGAGATAATTACTACCCCTTCGGGGAAAAGGTCATAGCCTCAATATGAAGGAGGAGGCGATCAAGAGAGAAAGGAAGAAGAGAAAGACACATATGACACGGCCTTAGTAGAACAAGAAGAGACATGGGAAAAAGACTAGGAGGGAGCTCTAGAAAATAAAGATGAAAGTAATTTCCAAGGTTCTATCCAAGAGGAAAGGACCCCAGATAAAGAATAAAGTGATGAGATTTCATATTTTGGAGGGGAACCTGTAGGTGACACCCCCATAATCCAAGGACATGGGGAGAAAAACAATGACAAAGAGTTTTAAGTAACCAAAGAAAAGTATCCAAACCCATATTCACCTAGAGAAATGGTAGGACCCACAATATCTATAGAAAATAATGTGACAAAGGTCACCACTAACACCATGTAGGTAGGAGAGATCCTTCGAGATGCAAAGACTAGAATAATAGGTATCCCTGTACAACCTTATACAACTTCAAGTCAATAAGACACATCGAGAATATATTGATAAAATGTCAGCAATCAGGGACCAACGACTGACAAAGGTAAGGAACCGACCTTTGAACACTTTCATACTTCGAGAAGTCTGAGAAATTCTATCTTGTGGGGAGATCAACCAATTCCATAACATGTAGACAAGGTGGTTGATGTCCAATCAATCACTTATGATAGGAGAATACAAGTAATAGTAAAGAGGACTAGAAATAAGAGGAGGCTTACTCTGGACAATGATGTGATGATTACCATGAAAGAAACCCTGTTGGAAGCTAGATAGTCCAAAGTGAGTGAGTTACTAGGATCTGTAATTCATGCCATATCTATCACCACCATAGACAGAGAAAGATAATATGAGTGAGAGATAGATTTTGTGAAAAAATAACTTGAGAATATCATACATAAGGCCAAGTATTACCAAGACACCACTTGGGAAATTATTTTTATAAGAGAAAAGTTTCTAGTAGGATATGGTCAATTTAAAATAGAAAGGGATAACTTTATGGATCAGGTGGTAAGCTACCAGGAAGAGAACATGTTGGGATTAATATCACTCAAAGAGATGTTGAGATGGTTCAAATGACCACACAGGGTCTAAAACATATCTAGTATGTCTTGGAAATTTAGAAGGATAGATGGATTGAGGATTAAGGTATTAGGATGCTTCAATATGGAAACCTAACAAAGTTTCAAAATTCAAGTGAGTGATGGACGCATATAATAGTGGAACCACATCAAAATATTAAATACATATGGGAGGAATTTCTCGAGAATCAAGAGAAGATCAATTAAAAAATTAAAGATATCCAAATCATCGATTTTGGCATGCTAGAGGGTTTTGTAGACCTTCGTGATATATTCAAACAAAATGGTGAGCAGGATTGGAAGTTCAAGGCAGATGTTCTTGGGATCATGACTTTGGATACATGAAAGTTAAGATATTTTTCTAATTGGCTGATAGTTGCATCGGTTTTGCTAAAATACTTGAGCGCTAAGATATACCAATTCAAATTTTAGGTGGTTAAGACGACAGACGAGTTGAGTGTGTCGATGGAGCAACACCAATTCCCTTATCTCCAAACTTGTGGAGATAGTTTTGACCAAATGGTCCAAATATGATTGATAAAATCCGTTAAGTTAACTAGAAGAATACTTGCATTTTACACGTGGAGGAGTCTACACTACTGATTCATGTCTTTACTTTTAAGTGAACTTTGAATCTATTTTTAATATGTTTGTTTTTCATAAGTAAGGATATCAACCTCATTTTGAAAGGTTGATGGTTTTTGTAAGAACACAAGAGTTAGATATAGAATTATTTTGAAGTTTAATATTGAAGCTCATATGGATCTAGAAAAAAAATTATGCCAAGCTTATGGATTAACTTGATCTATGGATTTATCTGCAAATTTTTTTATGCTAAAGGTCCTTTAGTAAGATTTTGATTATGTTAACTTATCTTGAATTATTGTGATTTATAAAAGAATGTTGGTTTAAATTCGATGATGTTTCTTTATGTTGCATGTAGAGTAAATGCATAGTTGGTTTTGGTATTCATCATACATGTGATTTATTCTTAACTATTTCCCCCCTTCACTTTCAAGAAATATTTGTCAATTGGTTAATGATAGTATTGTATTCTAGTATCGATTTATATTGTTCAACACACCATTGGCAAAGGGTTACCATGTGTATGGTTTTCTTCCAATTTTTTCATTTAAGTTATTTATATTTCTATCATGTTTGAACAATAAAGAACAAAATCCCCAAAAAAGAGACATAACGTTAGAGAGAGAACTTTCAAAAAATATATTTAAATCCCATTGAAACTTGTTGGACTATCAATCTGGAGAATCGTGTTACTTTAAATAAAGAAGAGTCTAATTGGGCCTCATCTCTAGGAATGGTTCCTACTATTGAGTTAAAATGAGTTTGGACCGCTCAACACAACTGCCAAGGCTGGCTTCTGGACATGCGAATAATAGATTTCAATACCAATCAGACCATGACTCAAATAATAGATGGCATGTTCTTGCAAGCTATCATCTTCTTGAACCAATATCATACCAAATGTGGTTTCTTCTGTTGCGATATACAACAAGAAATATGTGCTATTGTCTAGAGGATTGAGTAGAGGGGCATACATAAGAACATTCTTAAGAGCATTGAAATATCGTTGCACAAAATTGTCTGAAATGAAGGGAACCCCTTTATTCAACAAGTGAATGAAGAACTTAGTGATGTCAGCATAGTTTGGTATGAATAGTCAAAGGAAATTTTACTTTCCTTGTAGAATCTGTAACTAACAAATATTGTGCAGGGTAGGAAATTGAACTATTCCCTCAACATTTAATGGGTCAACCATGATCCTTTTGTTGGAGATGATAAAACCCAAAAAATTGCCCAAAATGACACAAAATATGCATTTGTTTAGGTTTAACCGAATACGATAGTAACGACATTTTTCAAACATAAGCATATGATGTGTTGGATGATACACCCTCTCGTAAGAGCAAGCAATGAGGTCATCCAGATACACTTCAAAAAAGTTCTTCAAATCATGGAAATCAAATGACATGGATCGTTGGAATGTGGCTCCAACATTTTTGAGAAATTGAGTAAATAAAACCTACTTTGATAAGCTTTTATACTTCAACCTTTATAGTTGTCACCTTCATGGGATTTGTTGGTTGTAACTTTTGTCAAATGGGATTAATTTTTTCGTAAGTACGAATATCATGTTCAACAAGGTGGGGGTAAATTCCTAGAATTTCCTCATAGGACCAAGAAAAAACATCATGTATCTCTTTATATAAAGAGGTATATTTGTGGATCTCTTCATGAGAATAGAACACACCGATAAAAACATTTTTAATGATGCCATGTGTTTTACAAATGTCAATCGGAATGGTTTCTGATATATTATCCATGTTCCCTTCAACAAAACATTATCTTTTCCTAGGGGTTCACAGACTGATTGACACCTCCACTCACAACTGATCATAACTCTTTGTTTTCAAATAGACTGAGCTCCAGGAGAAATTATGATCGATGATGCATATCCTCCCATGGTAGCTTTGGCCCTGTCATTGTCTCTGCTTATGGTAAAATTAGCCAATGTACACACAAACCAATCTCCCTTGATCTAGGTGGATATCGGTGGCCACCCACCTATTCCACTTGCTTGAAAAACAATTTTCCACCCTGGCAGTTTTTCGACAGTTTTTCAGGTTCCAAACTTTTGGGGCCATTTTGAGGACCTGAATGACGTTTTTTGGGGATTTGGGGCCTAGGGAAATTCTAATGGAACTTCTCTGGGCGAGTTGAAATTTTTTATTCTTGGTTAGACCTTTCTAACAGGCTATCCTACACCTAAAAATGAGATCGTATGCAAAAGTTATGACCCTGGGAAGTTGATGTACTAACTTACCCAAACAGAGCCCACATGACTTTTGGCGCTTCATCTCCTAGGGTTAGGTTTTTGGATGTCTAGAGTTTTTGACATTCATGTTTATTGTAAAAGGCCTTCAGATCCTCATTGTAACTATCTTCTTGCAAATGAGTGCAGTTGTCACATCTCTTCTTAGAGATAATATGCCACCATTCCAGCAAGCTTGTTTTCTGCTGTATTTTATAGTTTCATCTTATTTCCTTATTGAATAGAAAACCAATTTTACTATATCTCTGTTGTTTTGTGTTAAGAATCTTTTAATAATCTGTATTCATTTTTTTCTTCTCATAAATTCTAGATCAGTGGTATCAGAGCGATCTTCTCCTTGTCATATTAATGCATGTCCCCAATGAGGTCAAGGTACAAAGAATTGGGTCTCGAGCTTATTTCTCTTGAGGACAAAATCTCTCGCACGCCCAAGCGACCTATCATGGCAGGAGAAAAGAAATATGTTGGGACAGGAGTTCCTTTCAAAATGTTTCTTTAGGAATCCCTCATGCAACAAAGGAACAAGATGATGGATAGTTTCGCACAAATCGTTCAATGGCTACCAACAGGCAACATATCTTCCTCGAGAAGAGGCGCCACCCCCTTCAAGGTACAAATCAACTTTGATATTCCTATATTTGAAGTTCAAATAGATGTAGATGTTGTAGACAAGTGGTTGAATCTACTAGAAGGGTATTTTTCTTTCCATAACGTTTATAATAGAGAAAATATTATTTTTTCACTCCTCAAAGTCATCCCCCATGTCAAAGATTGGTGGGAAACTTTCTGTGAGCAAAAGGAAACAGAGGAACCCTCATTATTTACAGTCATGGATACCTGTGAATCCTTTAGAGATGATATTAAGGAACAATACTACATTGTCAAAAGTTATGAGGACTTTTATACCAAATGAACCACACTGCGCCAAGAAAGAGACCAAGTAGTGCTAGAGCTCACAAATTCTTCCATACCTTGCACACCAAGCTGGTATCAAATATTCAGAGCGAGATATGGTGCTCAAGTATCGCGGTGCTCTACATAGATACATCCAGATTGAAATGTAATTTCTGGACATCTCATGCTTGGGCGCAGGCTACCGATATGATGTCAAAATCGAGCAGAATATCAAGCAAAAGACGTGGAAATTTGGGCCTGGGAACCCCTCACACCAAAATCTAGGAAAAGGCAACCCCAACTCACAAAACAAAGGAAAGATAAAAGATGGATAGTATCAGGAAAACCAGTCCAAGATGCAAGCAAATAAGGACACCATAAAGACAAAGAAAGATACCGGGAAGTGGTGTGACTTCCATAAGATCCCTTTGCATAACACTATTGACTACCGCTCAAAGCAGTCATTGGTGGCCGAAGTGAAAGCCTCAGAATCAACTGTGAGTTCTGATTCTGAGTCAGAATTAGAAAGGGGAAGACAGATCATTGACGCGGAACCCAGTGCCACTGTTGCTACCACCAAGCTCCATACTGGTGAACCAGATGAGCCAGAAGAAGGATAGTGCCTCTTCCTTTCACAAATGTGGGTAAAAGGCACCCCGTTTCACTTCATCGTTGATAGTGGTATCCATAAGAACCTCATCTCAGTAGAGGTCATCCAGCAGTTGGCCCTGCCGACAACGTCGCACCCACAACCCTACACCATTGGATTTCTCCGCCAAGTAAGTGATCTTCGTGTCAGCCAACATTGTCGATTGGCGTACGACATCAAGCCCTTCAAAGATGAGGTATTGTGTGATGTTTATCCTCTCAAAGTTTGTAATGTTCTTTTGGGACAACCTTATTTATGGAAACGTCATGTTGTATATGGGTCTAGGCCTCGTAGTGTTATTATTACTTTGAATATGAAATTGTACAGGATACCCGAGGCAGGCCCTCCTAGTGCTATTTCCTTGATCTCTTCTAAGCAATGCAGGAAGGTCATATCTCAGACCAAGAAAATTTTCTTCTTCATGATTCGCTCTCAGAGTGAGCGAAAGATTGCAGCCACGTCTAGGGCCTCTACGGCTAATCTCTCCACACATCAGAAGAAAGTGGATAAGGTCATGGAAGAATACTCAGATATCTTCTCCTCTCCCACCAGGGTACCTTTGCACTTCCAGGTCAAGCATACCAATGATCTGAGCCTAGGTGCACCGCTACTCAATGGGTCAGTCTACTACCGCTCTCTATTAGAAAATTAGGAGATCAAGAGGTAGATCGAAGAACTTCTCCATAAGGGGCACATCCTTCCCAGGTCATCACCTTGTGGGAGCCCAATCATGATGGTGTAGAAGAAATATGAGACGTGCCAACTCTGCATTGATTACCAGGCCCTAAATAAAATCACAGTCCGAAAATAGTACCCTATTCCCCAAATTGAAGACCTCCTTGATTAGCTCACAGGATCCAAATACTTCAGTAAGATTTATCTCAAGTATGGCTACCACCAGGTAATAATAGAATAGACAAATGTATGGAAGAATGCCTTCAAGTCAAAAGAAGGTTTTTTTGAATGGATGGTCATTCCCTTTGGTTTGAAAAATGCTCCAACAAATTTTATGCGAATGATGGATGATATCCTACGAACTTTCACCAATACTTTTATAGTGGTGTATCTGGTTGACATCCTCATCTACAACAAGACTTGGGAGGAACACTTGCAGCATAGTCAATAGAATTTTCACACCCTGTGACAACACAAAATATATGAAAAATTGGAAAAATGCTCCTTCGGCATGGACAGGGTCCATTACTTAGGCTAGCTCATTGATCATCATGGTCTGCATGTGGATCCAGCCAAGATCTAGGTCATCCGTGACTGACCAGACCCAACCACACTCACTGAACTTCAGAGATTTTTGGGCCTCGCTAATTTCTATTAGAGGTTCGCATTGAGATTCTCTCATATCGCATGGGCCCTTAGCCAAGTAACCAGGGGTGGTGGTAAGGAAACATTTGTGTGGGGAATGTCCCAACAACAAGCCTTCTATGAATTGAAGAAGCGTTTGTGCTCATCCCCGGTACTTACATTACCGGACCTGTAACATCCCTTTGAGATTGAGACAGATGCTTCAAACTATGTTGTGGGAGATGTTCTCAATCAACACAACTACCCTGTGGCATATCATAGTGAGACACTATCAGATGTTTTCCATAAGTACCCTACTTACAATAAATAAATATACTCCATTGTGCAAGTCTGCTGCAAGTGGACATTACATCCTTGGGAAGGAGACAGTCATCCACATTGATCATAAGCCACTACAGTTCATGTAGACCCAAGGAAAATTACAGAATGACCGCCATCAAAAGTGGTCAACATACTTACAGCAGTTCCACCTCAACATCAAGTATAAAACATGAAGTACCAACGGAGTTGCTAACTACCTTAGTCGACCTCTAGTCATGGCACTCACCACGGTTCTAGACTCTTGCGACCATGAGACCTCCATATGGCCCCACCTTTACAAGACAGACCCTTACTTCTCCACCACCTACCAAATGTTGGGTGCCAACTCAGTGGTCGCTAATTTCCATCTTCAGAATGGGTTGTTGTGTCGTTTGGGCCATCTCTGTGTTCCATCAAGGGAGTGCTCAAAGATGATTTGGGAAGCTCACTACAGTCAGGTGGCATGACACTTTGTCTTCGAAAATACAGTGGTAGTGCTGCAAAAACATTTCTACTAGCCAAAACTTCGACATGATGTCGGCAAGTATATCAGCTCTTGCACCAAGGCAAGTGGCTCACCCGGGGCCAAATTCAACAGAAATTTCCTCATATGATGGGGAAAATCAACACAATGGAGATCATTTCTTCCTAATGAGGGAGGATTGATCTAGGTGGATATCGGTGGCCACCCACCTATTCCACTAGCTCGAAAAATAGTTTTCCATCTTGGCAGTTTTTCAGGTTCCAAATTTTCGGGGACGTTTTGAGGCCCTAAATGACGTTTTTTGGGGATTTGGGGCTCAAGGGGTTGTCGATGGAATTTCACTGCGAGATATCGTGCACCTAAAACTAAGACCGTATGCAAAATTTACAACCCCGGGAAGTTGATGTACTAACTTACCCAAATGGGGCCCACGTGACTTTGGGCGCTTCATCTCCTAGGGTTAGGTTTTTGGATGTCTAGTGTTTTTGGAATTCCTTTTTATTGTAAAAGGCCTTCAGAGCCTCATTGTAACTATATTCTTGCAAATGAACACAACTATCACATCTCTTCTCAGAGATAAGCCGCCACCATTCTAGCAAGCTTGTTTTCCACTGCATTTTACAGTTTCAGCTTATTTCCTTATTGAATAGAAAACCAATTTTATTGTATCTCTGTTATTTTGTGTTAAGAATATTTTAATAATCTATATTCATTTCGTTCTGCTCATAAAATATGGATCAATGGTATTAGATCCTTCTTATCCTTGTCTTCTTAATGCATGTCCCCAATGAGGTTAGGGTACAAATAATTGGGTCTCGAGCTTGTTTCTCTTGAGGACAAAAGCTATCCCACGCCCAAGTGACCTCTCATGGTAGGAGAAAAGAAAGATGACAGGATAGTATATCCTTTCAATAGTTTCACACAAATCATTCGAGGGCTACCAACAAGTGATTCATTTTCCTCGAGCAGAGGCGATGCCCCTTCACGGTACAAATCAAATTCAATATTCCTAGATTTGAAGGTCAGATAGACGCATATGTTGTAGAAAAGTGGTTGAATCTACTAGAAGGGTATTTTCTGTCCATAACTTTTTGAATAGAGAAAAGATTACTTTTGTGCTCCTCAAATTCATTCCCCGTATCAAATATTGGTGGGAAACTTTCTGTGAGAAAAAGGAAATAAAGGAACCCTAATTATTTATAGTAATGACCACCTGGGAATCCTTCATGGATTCTATTAAGGAACAATACTACCCTGTCGAAAGTTATGAAAACTTGTATACCAAATGGACCACACTGTACCAACAAAGAGAACAAGCAGTGCCATAGTTCACAAATATCTTGCATACCTTGCGCACCAATCTGGGTATCAAAGATTCAGAGTGACATCTGGTGCTCACGTATCGCAGTTCTCTACATAGATACATCCAGACCAAAATTGAATGTAAGGACATATCGTCCTTGGGTGCGGCCTACCGTTATGCTGTCAAAATTGAGCAGAAGCTCAAACAAAAGATGTGACAATTTGGACTTGGGAACCCCTCACAGAAAAATCCAGAAAAGGGCGGCCCCAACTCACAAAACAAAAGACAGAGAAAAGATGGACAGTATCAGGACAACCATTCCAAGCCATAAGCAAAGAAGGACACTGGAAAGACAAATAAAGATATCGGGAAGTGGTGCGACTTCCATAAGATCCCTTGGAATAACATTGTTGACTACCACTCAAATAGGTGGCCACCCACCTATTCCACTGGCTCGAAAAATAGTTTTCCACCTTGGCAGTTTTTTGGCAGTTTTTCAAGTTCCAAACTTTCGGGGTCGTTTTGAGGCCCTAAACGACCTTTTTTGGGGGATTTGGGGCCCATGGGGCTGCCAATGGAATTGCCCTGCGCCAGTCGAAAATTTCCTCTCCTACTAGGGTAATTCTGCACTGCCAGGTCAAGCATCCCAACGATTTGACCCTAGGTGCACCGCTACCCAATGGGCCAGTCTACTGCCACTCTCTATTAGAAAACTAGGAGATCAAGAGGTAGATCCAAGAACTGCTCCACAAGGGGCACATCCATCCCATCTCATCGCCTTGTGGGAGCCCAATCATGTTGGTGCAGAAGAAAGACGGGACCTGGCGACTCTGCATTGATTATCGGGCCCTAAATAAAATCACAGTTTGAAACCGGTACCTAATTCCCTGAATCAACGACCTCCTTGATCAGCTCATGGGGGCCAAATACTTCAGTAAGATTGATCTGAAGTCTGGCTACCACCAGGTCCCAATAGAAAAGATAGATGTATGGGAGACTTCCTTCAAGTCAAAAGAAGGTCTTTTTGAATGACTTCTCATGCCCTTTGGTTTGAAAAATGCTCCAACAAGTTTTATGCGGATGATGGATGATATCCTATGACCTTTAACCAATAATTTTGTAGTGGTGTATCTGGATGACATCCTCATATGCAGGAGGGTCTACACACCCTGCGACAACCCAAACTATATGCAAACTTGGAAACTTTCTCCTTCGGCATGGATAGGGTCCATTACTTACACTACATCATTGATCAACATGGTGTGCATGTGGATCTAGCCAAGATCCAGTTCATCCATGATTGGCCAGCCCCAACCACACTCACTGAACTTCGGAGCTTCTTGGGCCTCACCAATTTCTATCGTAGGTTCATGCTGGGATTCTCTCATATCGCATGGGTCCTCATCCAAGTAACCAGGGGTGGTGGTAAGGAAAAATTTGTGGCCTCTCCCAACAACAAGCCTTCAATGACTTGAAAAAGCATTTGTTCTCATCCCCGGTACTTTCATTATCGGACCTGCAACATCCCTTTGATATCAATACATATGATTTAGACTATGGTGTGGGAGTCGTTCTCACTCAAAATGGCCACCCCGTGGAATATCATAGTGAGACACTATCATATGTTGTCCGTAAGTACCCTACTTATGGCAAATAAATGTACTCCATTGTGCAAGCCTACCACCAGTGGAGACATTGCATCCTTGGGAAGGAGACAGTCATCCACACTAATCACAAGCCACTATAGTTCATGCAAACCCAAGGAAAATTACAGAATGACTGCCATCAGAAGTGGTCAACATACTTACAACAGTTCCACCTCAACATCAAGTATAAAATAGGAAGTACCAACCGAGTTTCCGACTACCTCTGTTGACCTCCAGTTGTGGCACTCACCATCGTTCTAGACTCTTGCGGCCACAAGACCTCCGGATGGACCCACCTCTATGAGACAGACCCTGAATTCTCCACCACTTACCAAATGATGGGTGACAAATAAGTGGTCACTAATTTCCATCTTCGGGACGGGTTGTTGTACCGTCTGGGCCATCTCTGTGTTCCATCAAGCAATCACACAAAGCTTATTTGGGAATATCACTAAAGTCGGGTGGAAGAACACTTTGGCATCGAAAAGACAGGGACAGTCCTGCAAAAACATTTCTACTGGCTGAAACTTTGACAGGATGTCGACAAGTATATCAACTCCTACATCAAGGCAAGTGGCTCACCCGGGGCCAAATTCAGCAGAAATTTCCTCATCTGATGGGGGAACTCAATGCAATGGACACCATTTCTTCCTAAGGAGGGAATATCGATCTAGGTGGATATCGGTGGCCACCCACCTATTCCACTGGTTTGAAAAACAGTTTTCCACCTTGACAGTTTTTCGGGGCCGTTTTGAGGCCCTAAATGACATTTTTTGGGGATTTTTGGGCCCAGGGGACTAATAATGGTAACCCCCTGGGCCAATTGAAAATTTTTCTTCTCGGTTAGACCTTTCCAATGGGCTATCGTGTGCCTAAAATGGAGATCGTATGCAAAAGTTACAACCCTGGGAAGTTGGTGTACTAGCTTACCCAAATGGGGCCCACATGACTTTTGGCGCTTCATCTCCTAGGGTCAGGTTTTTTTATGTCTATGGTTTTTTATATTCATGTTTATTATAAAAGGCCTTCAGAGAATCATTGTAACTATCTTCTTGTGAATTAGTGCAACTGTCACATCTCTTCTTAGAGATAAGCCGCCACCATTCCAACGAGCTTGTTTTTTGCTACATTTTACAGTTTCAACTTATTTCCTTATTGAATACAAAAGAAATTTTACTATATCACTGTTATTTTATGTTAAGATTATTTTAATAATATGTATTCATTTCGTTATGCTCATAAAATATGGATCATCCCTAGATTGGGAACCCAAAGCTATACCAAAACAACACATAACATATTACTTTCCTTAGATTCATACAATTGAAATATTGATAAGTAAGGACTCATAACTTTTTATCGATGGTTGTCCTCGCTAATTGTAGCTCCTAGCTTGATTAAGAGGATTTTGAATAGAAACATGCATAAGAAAACAAGATAACCAGTGAAAGAAACAATAGTACTTTCAAAAAAACTATACAAATGAACAAGGATAAATGTAATAAAGACAATTTGCAATGAGCAATATTTATAATAAAGAAAACATGTTACTGCATTAATAATAATGGAAAATTTACAACCAGATCCTTAGTGTTGTGAGGCTCTTTCCAACGGTTCATTTCTCCAATACCCACATTGCTTCCATGAGTTCCATCACCATCAACTGAATACTTTGAAACAAGAATCTCTCAAGGCCAAAGAACAATATTCTAATCTCAAATAAGATGCTAAAGCTATCAACCATTACTCATAACTAGTTATTCTCCATTAGCTATTAACCTTTTCTCATAAGAGAAGTCTCCTTTTATAAATTGAATAGGAGGTTAGTATTAGAGGTTATAATATCCCCAAATCATTTAAAAGAAAGAGAGGATTAACCCTTTGTTACAGTTGCAGAAGACTAGGACATCTGGCTAAGGAATGCCCTGGTTCAAACCCTAGTTGCCTCTGTTGCAAATCTATGGACCATGAAGTATTGGATTGCCCTAGAATGATTGCTAAGGTTGAAAGGATGAATATGATACAAGAAGACCATGAGACAGGTCAAGCAACTGAGATTATGGTAGAACCCCATGAGATTATGACAGAACCCCAGAAAGAATCGAATTTTTTTAGCTACAGATGCAAGAAACCATGAAAAACCACCGACATATCATCTTATCAGAGATATTCAAAGAAAAAGAGTGCATTGAAACAAGAATAGGAGACTTCAACATTGACTGTGTTCTAGGGGAGCCTGCTATGATTCCTTCATTAGGAGGAATAGGATTACTCAGAGGAAAGTTGATAACCCTATGTGGAAGACTTACCAGGATATCTATGAGTGCTCATGGAATTTCGACAGAGGAAGAATTTGAAGTTGTTAAATTTATTGAGAACAACGCTCCATTTGCTATGTTACTAGGAAAACCTTGGATTGAAGGAGATCAGGCCAGAAGTAAAGAAGAATAATTCTTAGAAAAAAAGAAGCAAGAGTTGAAAGATTTCATGACTAGGAGGATCACACATTTGATTGAAGAACAGGAGAACCGAGTGAAGCTATTTAAACCCAGAGACTTGGATGTCGAAGTGGGAAGAACACTAGAAGACCCACAGAAGACTGAAGTACCTATTCTAGATACAGATGAAGTATTACCCCTAATTTCTAGGAAAGAATCTCAACAACACAAAGTTACTCTGCCAAAAGAAGATAAGAATCAGAAGGGAAAAAGGAATTCTAAGAAAAAGCTCACTGGAAAAAAGGCTAGAAAGCTAAGTAAGAAGAGAGTTAATATCGAAAAGTTATAGAAGGTTCCAAAGGGAACTTTACAGAAGGAAAATTTACAAAATTGGAACTTCGTCGGGATATCATAACTGCGTCACATGGCACTTCGCCATGGTGAAGAAATATAGCCGTTGGGAACAGTACAACCATTAAACCGATGGCCCGAACATATACAAAGGCATTTATGGTCAGAAAGTTCACCCCCACACCGTTGGGACCACACCATAACGGACAAAACTGAGTTAATGAAGTATTCTCACCTGTTGCAAGAGATCTGTTGTCGATTTATCTATTTATCCCGTTGTTCCATGCAACGAGAACACTTTTTCCAACCCTGACTATATGAGCCTGCAGAATAGTTGATTTTTCACAGTGATCATCGCGCTATTGTCATACATCCCGTTGCATTGAGAAGTTACTCTTCGAACCTGAGATATTCAACCATGAGCGTGTGTGTCTAAAGAACTTAGTGCACTCGAAGAGTCTGTGAAGGAAGTACTCATAGACCTCATGACTGAGAGATTCATGTCTAAAAGAGTGATGTCTGTGGGTGTACAAGCGTCATCAACGAGAGGATTTCAAGCCTCTCCATCGACTGCTTGCGGAGCCGGACCATCCCGGCCATCATCGGAAAAGAGAACCAAACACAAAGATGACCTAGCAAATGCGAAGTTGATCCAGACCATATTTCCCGACTACATCCCACCTCTGGCTGGCGCAGTGAGTCGAGAAAGTGTGCCAAGAGATTTTGAGTACACCATGGTTACTGCGTACCTCCCAAAGGGGATACGCGCAGTTTGAGTGCAACAAGACAAGATCACAGCGTTGAAGTTCAGTGACTTCAACCTTGGATATTGCAATAACTACAGTATGCTTGCCCCATATAAATACCTGACCAGGATGAAGGGGAAGAACTCAAATATAATCCCCCAACCATGGACGATGAACCTTGCGTAGTCTACCTTGTTAAATGTAATGAAAATCCCACACTTCATAAGGCACCAGGAATTCAACGCCTTTGTCAATATATTGCTTTCATGTTATCATGGCGGCTACTTATGGCTATACCGTCATATCACAGATCATCCGACGTTGATCCATATGATCACAAGATTAAGTATGCGAGGACCCGACCCGCAAGAGTTCTATCCAAGAAAAGATATAGATTGCGCATTAGCACAGAAGATCAAGGATACATACGATGAAGTTGAAAAGAGGACGTGAGGCTACAAGGTAGCCTCCATCCAGAATGGCGCAGTGTGCCTAGCCTGCCAGTTAATAGCTGAAAAGTTAGTAAGGAAGAACCAACCCACGCAGAAAATATCCAATAGCTACAACAATGAATAGAAGACTTAGAGCTCCGCACTGTACCAGACACCCTATAGGATGTAAGGGATCAAAGAGAAGCAACTACTTGAAGCACAGTTGAAAGAATAAAATTCCTTGCCCTAGAATGCAAGACTGAGTGATCGCAGTGCCCAGATGTATGAGAAACTCACTGAGAATCCATAATTGAAGGAACTGGAGTCACATCTCCAGGAAGCGAAGTATCAAGCAAAGAAAATAAAGGCACAGTTGAAGCCCCTATTAGTCGTGGAAAGAATGAAGCGATCCCAAGAGCAACGCACTGCCCAGCAACAGGTCCACACTATTCAGAGCAGAGTTATGGAAGTAACTCAGAGGCTCCAACTTGTATAGGATGAGGCTTACCAACTATTTACAGAGATTGAAGGTGGAGGAACGGAACTGGAGAAAGTCATCACTGCAGTTGAACATCACCTAGAGGGACCTGTAAACGAAGAAGTCATACAAGAGTTCATTGAACAAGAGGTTTTAGCATAGCAATAGTTCAAAGCATCTTGAGGCTTTTGAAGAAGAACTAATCAGATCAGAGTGACTCGGGATGAGTCATAGATGAGTGTTGGGGGCCTGTTGGCCTTTGTCCAAGTTTTGAGGATTCTTGGTCATGTTTGACCTAAGTTTGGGACTTCGACAGGCTATCGAAGGTGGAGAGCAAGATGAAGTGGAGATCATGGGATCTCGACCCCTTTTAGGGCCCTTTTTGGGATTCAGGATTATGTAATGGGTATGGGTATCTTGGCCCATGGGTTTACCCATGCTTAGGCCTATTTTGTAATGTATAAATAGAAGGCGAGGCAATGTAAGAGGAGTCAGTTGCAATTTTTTCTAAGTGAAAATGATTATAAGAGGCTTGGTGCATGTTGTATGGTGTATGTTGAGACTTCCAGACCTAAGTGCAAGTCATCTGTAGTGCTTTGTGCACAGACTGTGGAAGGCTCTGTGCCTGGATATACTCGGGGAAGGAGGATATAGAGAGGTGTGTGCAGATCTCCTATCTTCTGTGGAGTAGAAATTGGATGCTATGTGCCTGTAAGAACCTTGACCAAAGATAATAAAGAAGAGAAGAGTTGGTGGACATAGCTCTAGGGTGGGGGTGAACCACGTACATGTTGTGTTCTATGCTTTGTGTAATGTATTGATGTGTTTTCTTTCTTAGTGCTTTAATATAGATGAATTATAGATGGATGTTATGTTGAGTGCCTAATAATATGGATGGATGTTAAATCTAACTTACGTACACATGCTTAGTGCTTAAATATCTTAGATCTGAATGAATATTGTGTTGTTCTGTAATTAGGGTTTTACTTGTGATGCGAATAAAGGGTTAAAGACTAATGAATATTAACTGTTGAGTGCTTTGTTAAGTGTTAGAATCACAGATCTGTGTCCTAGATAAGGTTGCAGACATTTGAGTCCTGCAACCACCCTTGTCTCTACCTTGGGCGAGACTTCATCTGGTTCGTAGGTGTTGCTGAAAGGGCCGATAGTTAGGGTTTTGTTGGTGCGTTGTTGTAGCATTGAACCCTGGGTCTGCCCCTATGCCAACAGTTGGATTCTCTCACAAAACTAATTTCCCATTTTTACAATTAAAAGAATAATACATGAGATTCTCAATCTCACTTCAAGAATTAATTGTCTTTCTAATGTGCATGACTAATAGATGAGTTTCTCATACTAATTTTAATTATTAATCATTTTTACAATTTAATTAATTCATTCGTGAGAATTAATTATTCTTTTCCACCTATTATCAAACTTTTTAGTGATTTATCCCATGGTGTGCAAAGTAGTAATTTTCCATGTGGAGATACTCCTGAATCAAACCTCCCCACAAAAATAACTTTTGCTCGTCCAAAAGTATAGAGAGGAATTGTAACTTTAATATCTGTAACCAGCCTCTAGGAAGAGTCTTACATTTCATGATGCACTTCCCTGCTTCTTGATCTACATAACAAATGTTTCTAAGAGGCTGCATTCTTATTCTCCTTCACCTTTGTACATAGGAATGAGGATGTCAATGGAAACACTTGCACCAATGAAAATATGCATAAAAAAATGTCTCTAAAATGTCGTACCCTTCTTCTCCTTCATGTTTGTACTTCAGAATGAGGATTTGAATGCTAACACTTGAACCACTGCAAATATGTAGTTGATTCCTTTATTTGCATAACAAATGTCTTTGAAAGGATGCACCCTTATTCTCCTTTACCTTTGCACATCATAATGAGGATGTCAATGACAACACTTTCACCAATGTAAATATGTAGCTATAAATACATCTATTAAAACTTTTCAAAGCAGTACCATACTTTCCAAGAGTTTATAAAACTCTCATGGACACGTTTACAATGATTTCCAAAACAGACCTAGGAAAAAAAAGTCTCTCACTCAATGGTGTCTACAAGACCCATTACAATATTGAGAAAATAGGCCCCGGAAAAACAATTTATCTCACTCATCAGTGGCTACAATACCCATTACAAATGTTTCCAAAACAAGCCTAGGAAAAACAATTCCTCTCACTCAACAATGGCTATAATACCCATTACAATGTTCCCAATAAGGCTTACAAGGTTTTAGGCATAGAACACAATGCCTCTCACTCTCATCATCACTTTCAAGAGTGGCTAATTACAACCTTTTACATCATTAACATTAAGACGAATACCCCCAAATGTGCACTAGTGGGAAACTCTATTTTTTTTAATCCTCCCATTACAAACATGTGCAACATAAAAAATAAGGAAAATTCCATCATCATCATACTCATCTCACAATTCTGAGACATTTGACTATAAGCATGACTACTTTATATCGAAGTGTCAAAATGGCCTCTTACCACACCATCTCAGTTTATGTGTGAGACTCAAACAATGAATTTCCTACAATATTTCAGATCTTGCTGCCCTGGTGCAACACTCAAAGATCACCATAATTTGCAACATACATTCATCCTCTTGCAATTTTCAAAAAGAGGAAAACACCATAAATTCATAAAACTTACGATATTTTTCGTAGGAAGGCGCTCAAAGTGTTTCTCAAATCATGGCATACAGAGCACCAATAGCTCGTCATTCTTCAACTTTTAACTATAAAATTGACCTCTTCTTAAAAGTGCAACTTTGCCTCAAAGTTCGTTCCAAATCATTAATGGAAAACTTGGGATTTTTTCATGAGCCCTTAGATTTACTTTGTATATCACAAAATAGACTACACTAGTCTATTCGTGGTGAAAAATCATGCAAAAATGATGGTACTTTTGTCAAATTCCATAACACCAAACATGTACCCTCCTTCCTTGAAATGTGTGCCAAAGCACTAATGGAAAACTTGGGCTTCTATCATGAGCCCTCAGATCTATTGCTCAAATCACAAATGGACTGCATTAGTGGATTCATGGTGAAAAATTTTGCAAAATTGAATGTACTTTCATCCAATTCCATTATTGTGACTTCTAGACCCCCCTGGGCTATCTACCTTGATTTGCATGCCACATAGTCTGTATCTATATCAAGATTCAGGCCACTATTAGGAGTTGATGCACATGAAAATTGTGGACCTTGAAATGCATGCAACATAGGTCATACTGGTCTCAGGATTCATGCCATTGTCAGGCCTCGATCCCTGTGCAGACTACGGACCTTGAAATGTGTTCCCTGTGTGGACCTCAAAATGCATGCCACACAGGTTGTACCTGTCTCAGGATTCATGTGACTATCAGGCCTCGATCCATGTACAAACTATGGACCTTGAACTTCATGCCACATAGGTCATACCTATATTAGGATTCGTGCCACCGTTAGGTCTTGATCCGTGTGTAGACTGTAGAACCTGAAATGCATGTCACACAGGCCATACCTATCTTGGGATTCATGCCATTGTCAAACCTCGATCTGCATGCAAATTGTAGACCTCAAAATGTGTGCCACATAGGTCATACATGTCTCGATATTCATGCCACTGTTAGGCATCGATCCATGTGAAGACTATGGACCTTGAAATCTATGCCTTGTGTAGACCTCAAAATCCATGTCACATAGTCCATACATGTGCCAGTTTCGTATGTTTGCTAAAAAATTCATATGGCCATAAATTTGTCATCTAGACTTTGTTTGACAAATTGTTTGCACCGATGGAAATCCATTCTCGAGCTCTTCGACCTTGTGTTATTTTCATTGAATTCTAGGTACTTTGAGTTTTGAGTTATTTTGGAGCCCCATAGATCATTTGGGCTACCCATTTCCTATTTGTCCAGATTAATAAGCCTTATTTTCTCTACATTCACTGCTTGGATGCATTGATTGATTTCTTCAAGATTTTTTATGCTTTTCCCATCTTGTCTTCAACACCTGCATCCCTGTCAATCCTTCTCTGATATCACTTGATCTGAAACTGGGGTGACACTGATACGAAAATTATTCTGGTTCTTGGCCACTTAATTAAGGTCAAATTTACAATTGTGTATCTATTGAACTTGATTGCATCAAAATTTAAAATACGTATTTATGAATATTTGAATCTGAATTGAATATTAACTTGGTGAATGTGTTGTTGGTCTCATAATCCATTACTTAATGCATTTAATAATCATAACTGCAGAAATAAAAATATACATAAGAAAATGTTAGACAAGAGATCACCGATTTGTTAACGGAGTTCACCAAAACCTTTTGGATACATCTTTGGGCTCGTAAAATCCATGAATCGCTTCATTATCTTCTTCAAATATACTCTCCTTTACAATGCAAAGGGATGAATTCCCACATCAATAAGTGGTAGTAGAATTCCCACAGAAGGTGGCAGTATCGAAGAGATTATCTCATGCACAATTCAAAGAGATAGATTCTCACAAGTATGTGTCTATGTCTTTCCTATAAATATATGATCTCCTTGGACAACACAAGGCTAGATATTTCACAATCATGTGGCAATGTCTCTCCTACAAAGAGACGATATCCTCTGACAAAGGTTGCTCTCTCACAAGCATGTGGCATCAAATGGATCCATAAAGGATGATTCCCCCTCAAATATTACATAAGTATTTTATATAGTTTCCTTAGCTCCATAATTCAAGGAGAGAAGATCAACAAATTTAGGATCTAATAACTACTCAAGGACAAAAAATGAGAAAGCATTGCAACCAACTCATGAGACCCTTAACTTCCCCCTTGATACTAGGGAACCAATTATAATAAAGTGAGGAAGAGTCCAAACCAACTCATGAGACCCTTAACTTCCTCCTTGAGACTATGAAACCAATTTCCCCTTAAAATTATGAAACTAATTTGTGAGTTGGATTCTCTCACTAAACTAGTTTCCCATTTTTACAATTAAATGAATAATACACGAGATTCTCAAACTCACTTCAAGCATTAATCATTTTTCAAATGTGTAAGACTAATACATGATTTTCTCATACTCATTTTAAGTATTAATCATTTTTACAATTTAATTAATTCATTCATGAACATTAATTATTATTTTCCACCTATTATCAAACTTTTTAATGATTTATCCCATTGTTTGCAAGGTAGGAATTTTCCATGTGGAGATCCTCTTATATCAAGGGAAATGACTGAGAACTAGTCGACACATCCTACATATTGGAAGATGTCATCCAAAACAAAAAATAGTTAGATATAAATGACGATGAAGAGGCCACACTCAAAGGATGAGTGGACCCAAATATCAGTGGTGAATAGCTACTGATTGATGTATCTAATGTGACTTGAACCATTTTATTTTTTTGGTTAGACATAAAAGGAGGAAGGATCCCTCTTGTCACTATTGTTGACATGGAGGTTGGAGGGACCCCCAACCCAAACACTTATGAAGTGTCATCCATGATGGCCCAAAAAAGAGGGCAACTGTTAGTGAAGCTCGACTTGGAAGCCAGAATCTAGAAGACAATTGGATCATGGGATATATTCAATGGAGGATTGTATATATGAATGAAGACTTTATCCTTGAGATCTAAGATGTGTGTGACCTCCGTAATAGAAGAATTATTTTCTATGGGCTCAGACTCTATGATGTCGACAGGACCGTTTGATACAAAAGTGTCGATTGGATCAAGTCAATGCCTCAAGGGAGGTGGCAGATAAATAACTTCCACTTGATCAGATGGAAGACCGTGAATTATCCTAGATCGACAAGGTGGTTGATCAACCACTTTAAATCGAGACTCAAGGTGGACACCAACACACTTACCTAGGTTATATAAAAAATTATAGAACACCACTAGAAATATCATATGGAAACAATAATCACAAATAACTTCCCTAATACTCCAACTTAGTTGGATTAGGTTATGATACCACAGTAGCAACAAATTTATGTAAGGACCTTCCAGATGAAGGAACAGGTTGATTATGTCCCATGAACCAATGAATGAAGGAATGAGAAGTATTTATCTCAACCTCCACTAACCATCCCTTTCTGGTGCAAGTATCCACGCTTTGCAGGGCACTCTCAAGAGGTATTGAAAAGTGTGATATGACATCTTCCCTTTGTACCAAGGGAAACCCCCCACAGTCACCTCTAAGAAACTTAGTTATGGCTACTAAGGATACCAACTTGTAGTCAATGTTCGGGGGTTACATTCCATAGTTGAGGTCGAACGTATGGGTAGGTTAAAAAATCCCAAAGCCTCAAAATTGTCTCCTCTCATGGAGGTAAAGGCACTAACGCAACCCCCAAAATATGATCTCTTCACTACATTTTTGAATCTTCATAGGGGTTATCTCCTTAACTCTCATTCACGTGACCTTGTTTTTTAGTCATGTGTTAGAGGAGGCTCCTAACTATAATTATGGTTTTATCGGATAAATAGGTAAATGTGGACATAAACTAATCTCCCTAGATCCACCTAGATCTAGAAGAAAACAAGACAAAACATGGTGCTTTCCCTAGGCTATAATCATTGAATTTACTACTGAACAAAAGACGAGAGACATACCTTTAGATATTGCTTCCTTCTGTCTTTTTTGTTCCTTTTTCACTCTGGTGCTCTTGTGATACTAATCATGCAGTGAGACACAAACGAACCAAAGTGAAATAAGTAGAAGTATATTCAATGACAACCTATGCATATGATCAAGGAATTATGCAATAAAATAAACATAATTCTATCGGAAAGAAACATGCCACTGTATTATATAATCTGGAAGAAAGATACAACCAAATGCCTTGATGTTGTCAGGTTCCTTCCAAAATTTCCTTTCTTCCCACACACTTCTTGCTCCAAGGATTCTGAGACCATGGATCTGATAGCTACTCACAATCTATCTTGACAAAGCAAAGCTCAAAGACAACATAAATTTCCCAAAATCAATCCAACTAAATTTCTCCATGAGAGATCCTCTCCTTTTATAAGCTGAATAGGATAAGGTAAGGAGGTTAGGATGATCCTACTAAATCATGAAAGTGAGTAAGATCCAAACCGTTCGGAAGCCACCTCACCATAGAAGATTCTCCTTCTAGAAGCATCGAGAAGATGCTCATTTTTCCCATGTACAGGAGGTCGCTGCACCCTGGCTATAGTGCAACCTGTGGAAACTCTGCACCCTAGATATAGAGAAACCTGTGGAAATCAGGAATTTTCGCACCCTATGTATATATAAACCTACGGAAATCCTCCAAAATATGGTCTTTACAAAGGAAAATACAACTTCTTCTGTCAGGGAAAGTTCTTCTCTCTTCTTTCTTCAGGAATTCAGGTTATTTATCCTTCTAAAGACAAAGGATAGGTTTACATCATTAATGGTCATAAGGTTGATGAAAATAATGTGTAACAGAGAGTCCCCCAAAGTATGAAGTTAGAACAGAGTGATAGCTGAAATACTTTGTCAAGTGTGTGTAGGGAACAAGGAACACGTTGGTCGAAAACCTGCCAACAAACAAGGAAATACAGTAACATAATACATCATCATTGAGGTAGGCATTCCCATACTCAGAATATAAACTCAAATCATAAATTCCAACATGCGAAGATCCATGTCAAGTAAGACAGGTCATGGCCAACAAACATGCACTGTGGATCCATGCCAATATGACTCAAATCTGAACGTAGCCACCAAAAATACACTGTGGATCTATGTGTTAAAGACTCAAATTTGAACATATCCACGAGACATACAATGTGGATCTATGCAATAGTACAAACTGAATATACTCCAATGCATCCTAGATCAGTGAGAAAAGATTCAGGGTCTTCATCTCCACCACTCTATAGTACGAATCTAACCATGCGATTACAGGTGATGAAGTCGAACATGGTAGAAACCACTTGATTACCGGTCATTAGTTAATACCATTAAAAAGTGTGATGCAAAACACCATTAATGTCAATGACTCCCAAGGTACACTAGTACAATCCAACGGGTTTGAATTATTGAGCTGAAGTCGAACACTTGGTGGAATCTCCCGATCAGGGGTCAATAATGAAAACCCACTGTCGAAAGTGAGGAAACCTGCCATTGAGGCATGCAATTTCAAAGGTACCAATTAGTTTCTAAGTCTAATTCCTGGATAATGAGTTGAAGTCGACGGGAAAACACTCGTCAAAGGAGGGCCTTAATGTATCCCACATCAATGACACGAAGAGGGTAACAAGACTTGAAGTAGATCAGAGTAACAAATGATTCAGGACTGAATCATGGATGGCCAACACAATAGAAGGCTTAAAGATTGCAAACATGGCCAATGCAATAGAAGGCTTTCTAGTTTAGACTTATTTTGAACATATTGACGACATGAGAACAGTCTTGGAAACACTGACTCAACAACAGGGATCACAAACCAATTTGTAATTTTATAAAGGAGTATGATCAAGAGACAAGCGGATTTTCCAACCTAGACACAAAGCGGGTGAAAGGATGTCATGTTCAAAAGTGACTCTTCCATAGAATACAAGTTTAAACACATTTCTTTCTCAATCCCCCCCCCACCATTTTTGGTGAGTACCTCTTTATTTTTACACAAGGTTGAGGAGGATAACATATTCTTGAAATGTAAGGTCATCCTTTGGATGATTCCCTCAAAGTATGTTTAACGAACCCTAGGAAGGAGTGGTTCGGTCCCATATGGGCCTTTCGATGTTTGTTTAATGAGTCCAAAGAAAGAAAACTCATGGGTTTTTCATATTTAGAGAGTCTGAAAAAAACTTAAAGAGAACTCTCTCAATTCATTTTTTGTAAAATAGTCTGATGAGACCAAAAAAGAGATAAACTATCACTCAACAGACGCGTTTTCTAATACTTTAATGAGCGTGAAAAGAACAATATCGCTCAGCAATCTTTTCATGTTTAGAGAGTCTGAAAATAGCTTAAAGGTGACTCCAGGTGTTTCCTTTTTTGTGTAACCTTTACGAGTCCAAAAAATTGATAAAAGTCTACTCAGTTTCATTCTCATTGATTTACGAGCATCAGAACGAACAAAGACTAAACTCGGTAACTTATTCTCATCGATTTACGAGCATGAGAAATGACAAATACTAAGCTCGGGATTGTTTTCATTTTTACGCAAGCTTTGAAACAAAACAAAACTATGCTTGGGATATATTTTATTTTTTCACAAGATTAAAACTAGTCAAAACTATGCTTGGACCTAGTTTCATTTTTACACAAGCTTGAACCAGAGGAAACTTTGCTTGAGGTAGGTGATTTCATTTTTACACAAGATTGAACCAAAGTTAAAACTATGCTTGTGACTTCTCAATGCATGGTTGGTACTTAGCCCCCAGCTTAAGAAACCACTAGCTCAACTTCAACATGAAATCCAGAGGCTGGAAGCATTTCCCCCCAAGCTTCATTTCATCCAACTGCAAAGACGATGAAAGGAAGCTTCAAATACTAGACGAAGGACTTGACTCAAAAAGAGAAGGGGAATTTGTTTCATTTTTTAGCAAGCTTGACACAGGAGAAGAACTATGCTCATAACCTTTGTTTCATTTTTTAGCAAGGTTTGCACGGAGACGCCAAAACTATCCTCATAACTGGTTTCATTTTTTAACGAGCTTGAAATCCAAAAACAATGCTCAAAACTAGTTTCTTGATCATGGCTTCCAAGAGGATAGTGCTCCGGAAGGACACCAAGTCAAAGGACAAAACTTGGTCATGGCTTCCAAGAGATCTTCACTTGATGGAAGAAACAGACTCTGGAAGGAACACATGTCGAGGGTCACAATAGGGGTAAGGATATCATGCTCTAAAATACCTATCGAAGAAATCACCATGTCAACTACCAGATATAATTCATCAGAATCTGAATTCATGGGAGACAACGCCACATAATTGACCTATGGTAGGGATGATACCGTCTGGATATAAGAACCGTGTAGGGAGGTCATTGAGGTCAAGTTAGGACCAAAAAATGAAAGTTGATCATTGGTCACAATTCTTCCATCATGCAGGAAAGATATCACATGAAAAAGAGTGGACACTATAGCTTTCATGGCATAGACATAATCTCACCCAAGGAGTAAAGAAAAATACAAGGGATCTTGGACTACCATGACATCAATAAAGACAATTTTCCCTCCCAAAGTTACAGGAAACTGAGGAAGGATCCCTAAAGGTTGACTGGTTCTTTTGTTAAAAGATAATAGATTCTGCATAACTGGCGCAAGTTGAGGACAACCCAAAGCTTTCCAAGCAAGATAGGATAAAATACTAACGGACTCACCTTCATATATCAGTGTTTGAGGAACGTCCCGACCACACACCTGTACTATAATCTGGAAAGGAATGTGAGAGGGAATACGAGGTACAATTAGCACACCCCAATTAAAAAGGATGGTCTCATTAATTGGAGGGGGTTCTAGGGGAGAAGGAGGAATGCTTCCCAACACGGTAGATTCTGTATCAATGAGAAAAACGTGAGAAATATCAGTTTTACTCTCGAGCGAGAGAGTAGGATCGACCAATGATGAGATCATACCGACCACTTGGGTTTCATTCTCCAAGGGGAGAATGGGGTTGACAGTTGGAAAAGGATCGACCGCTTGGGTTTCACTCTCTAACGGGAGAGTGGGAACCACCAAGGATGGGATCCGATTGACCACTTGGTCAACTGGTTCACCTAAGGACGTGACCAAATTGACCACTTGATCAACCCGACGGATTGATGAAGGGGACAGATTGATCGTTCCATCAACTAAAGGCGGGTCAAGAGTAATCTTGCGATAAGAAGCTAGAATTTGAGGCTGTGAAATAGTCATGTCTTCTAGGAATGTCGAGGATTCTTCCATATGAGGGAAAATATGAGTCAGGTGACGCCCTTTTCATAACCTACAAGGAAATTTGACTCTACTTTTCTTCTTCCCAAGGGTATTTTGACTAGTTGACGAGAGGTCATCAACAATTTGTTCAACAGCTGATGACATGGGTTGGCGAGGGTGTGTAGACCATACTTCTATAATCTTGGATAGACTAGGGAAATCCTTAATAAGATGGATACCCTTACAAATCCTGCAAGGGTACTTGGGTTTACGGGTTGTTTGGGTGATCTTGACATCATCAACACTCCTAGCACGATCAACAGTAACTAGTTTCTTTCCAACACATCCAACAGTGGTTGAAATTTTAGATCCTTGTTTATTTTTCTTCTTCTTATTCTTCCTTTTCTTCTTCTTCTTATCCACTGAGTTACTAGCTTCAAAGCTTTCACTCGATGAAGAAGATGAAATGGAAGAAGACCTTGCAAGTGGAGAAGGTAAAGAAGATCTTACTGGTGAATAAGGCGAAGGATCAACATGAGGTTGATGTTCTTGGGGGGGAGTGCTTACAACAGAAGCACTAGCTACATTCATGATTACCTGAGTGTAAAACAACCATACTGGTAATCCAATTGTGAGACTTGGAAGGTTCAAAGTAGCGATGTGAGGAGGACCAATGAAAAACAAAAGGTTCCCTTGGAGAAGAGGTTCCTTCATTGGTCATTTCGGGAACTGACGCCATTAAAAAAAAAATCCAACCTAGAGTCTGCTAGGGAAAACAAACAGCACACACTAAGAATCTAGTAAACAAGCAAGCAAACAAAACTTTCTCACAATGAACACACTAGTTGGTGATGAAATCCAATGTCATGAGGAAAAACTAAGAAAGGGCTGAGATAGAGTGGGTGGAAAAGTTACATTGGTGACCTGCTTAATGGACTTATGCCTTGGTGAAAGCTCCCACCTTGGTGAAAGCTCCCACACATAAATGTGGGTATACCCTCCAAGGATCCCAAGTGATTTTGGCCAATGTCGATTCCAGGTACCGTGAAGACTTGCCCCTCCACAATCACCTCATGTAAAGACCCTAAAGAAAAAGGCCATTAAGGTTACCAACTACTACAATGATGTCTGGGGAAACAATCGATAGTCCGATCCACGTGCAAAGGCAGGGTATCTAGCCCGAAATCAACTTGAAAGGCTTCCATTCATCATTGTGGGTATACCTTCAAGCGACCCCCATAATACGCGCAATCTCTACACCAAGACCAACAAATCAGGGTGAGTAACTCTACTAGTCTTAATGTGACCTCATGATTGACCCTTGTGTTAAAAGGGCTTCCCAGGACAAAATGTAATAAGTGGATTTATCTCTCCCTAACTCAAGATTCTATGTTTGTTTGTAGCTTTGGAAAGTTATCTTTCACACCTATTCCAAAGCCCTACAACTAATCTAATGTAGGTTTTCTACCAGAAAATATAAAAATGTCTAATCAAGTTTTATAAGCGCTTTATTTTATGGCTGTTATTACTCAAAAGGAATATGGCGTGAACAATATGGTGTTTTGATCGACTCGAAAGTAATGCAAAGAGATGAAGATGCAACCTTTTCATTTCAATGAAAGTTATGCTACGAGAAGAAGAAAACATTTATCATTCCCAGATGCACAATGTCCCCAAATTTATTAAACTTATCAATATCAAGATTATCAAGGAATGAGAAAAAGAGATTGTACACCAATACACGATTGTTGGTCCCCCCGGCCATGAGGGGGAAAAAAATTTAGAATTCAAGACTAACAAATGCCAAAAATCATGCAATTTCACTACTTCAAATGTAAGGATGCCCCCAATCTAATATAAAGCAAGAAATTAAAACGTTTTGTTTCAAAGAGACACTAAAACAAATAGAAAATCACTTCGAAACAAAAACAACCCAAACTAAATTTCTCTTTTAACACGATTTATTCAGAAAAAGAAGTATTCTTGCACTAAACAATTCTAAAGAAAAATGATGCTTTGTAACTGAAAGACACTCAAATCAAGAGACCAAATATTTCAAAATCCAACAAATAAAAAATAAGGCAAAGATGGATGAAAGCAGATTCAAATTTTGTCAAGCAGACTATAATCAGATCCAATAAATCACCCCAGAACCATGTCACAGATCTGGGCAGGGAAAACCACCAAAAAACATTTTTTTTCACAATTGTCGCAGGCTGGAAGCTTAACATAGTGCGTAAATCCTTGATCACTGCAGGACAAATATGGGTAGGGTGTGGAGTTTATGCACTGGTCTAAACAGTTAGGGTGCGGAAATCCCAAATTGTCGCACTGTTCCTCAATGCAGGGTGCGGAAATCAAACAAAAATGGTTAAAATTAAAAATTAAGAAGGTTTTCCAGTGAAGTTTAATAGTCAGAGAGTCAAGCTGGATCTCCCAGTGACTCAAAAAGCAGAAACCAAGCAATTAAAGAAAGAAATCAAGACAAACTAGGAAAAAAAATTGTTCTCTAGTGGAGTCACCAATTTTGTTATCGGATAAATCAGTAAATGCGGACATAAACTAATCTCCCTAGATCCACCTATATCTAGCACAAAACAAGACAAAACATGATGTTTTCCCTAGGATCTAATCATTGAATTTACTACTGAACAAAAGACGAGAGGCATACCTTTAGATATCGGTTCCTTATATCTTTGTTGTTCCCGTTTCACTTCGGTGCTCTTGTGATATTGATCCTGTAGTGAGACACAAACCAACCAAAGTGAAAGAAGTAGAAGTATATTCAATGACAACCTATTCATATTATCAAGGAATTATGCAATAAAATAAAGAAAATTCTATGGGAAAGAAACATGCCACTATAATATATAATGTGGAATAAAGATACAACCAGATGCCTTGATGTTGTCAGGTTCCTTCCAATAGTTCCTTTCTTCCCACACACTTCTTGCTCCTAGGATTCTGAGACCATGGATCTGATAGCTACTCTCAATCTATCTTGACAAAGCAAAGCTCAAAGCCAACATAAATTTCCCAAACTCAATCCAACTAAATTTCTCCATGAGAGCTCCTCTCCTTTTATAAGTTGAAGAGGATAAGGTAAGGAGGTTAGGATGATCCCAGTAAATCATGAAAGCGAGTAATATCCAAACCGTTCGGAGGCCACCTCACCATAGAAGCTTCTCCTTCTAGAAGCATCGAGAAGATGCTCATTTTTACCACGTACAGGAGGTCACTGCACCCTGGCTATAGTGCAACCTGTGGAAAATTCGTACCCTAGCTATAGAGAAACCTGCGGAAATTAGGAATTTCCGCACCCTTTGTATATAGCAACCTATGGAAATCCTCCAAAATAGGGTTTTTACAAAGGAAAATACAACTTCTTCTCTCAGGGAAAGTTCTTCTCCCTTCTTTCTTTAGGAATTCAGGCTATTGATCCTTCTAAAGACAAAGGATAAGTTTACATCATTAATGGTCATAAGGTTGATGAAAATAATGTGTAACAATACGAAAACTGTATTTTATCTCACCCTATCTCAGACTCCTAAGTTGTTTTTTGGCCTTGGAGAATTAACTCTCCAACCTAAACCAAGGATCTAGCCTACGCTAGTTTGTTTACCCTATAAAATCAAATGTCTAGTTAATTTTAATTAAACATTCATTTTAAAAAGGTTGTTGTTTACTCAGAAGAGGTAATGGATGAAATTGAATGGTGTTTTTAAAGACTCGGGAGATAAAACCTTATAAGAACAAAAAAATGAAAAATTAGCGTTCTTCACTAAAAATATGAGTGCAAAACACTTCATAAACGAAAACCAAACTCTTTCTTTTTATGATATGCAATAAATGCAATGTTTGTTTCAGATGAAATGCATTACTAAAGCAAGTTTGTTTTTGAAATGAAACTCAAGTGAAAAATTATGGAATTCTTTTCAACAAAACTATGAAAAATAAAATATTTTATTTTCAAGTATGCAAAATAAAATTTGAAAACTAACAAGAACTATAAAGAGAAAAGACACACTTGAAAAAAAATTCTATTCAGTAAAACAATGGCAAGGATTGAAAAAGGAAATAAAAGCACACTTTCTATAAGTATTTTTTTTCTTGTTTAAGTGGTAAAATAAATAGGGAAGATTTGAAAAAAAAACTTTCTCCTTAAAACCAGTAAGAAACAACAAAAATAAGGCCAGAAAGAACCCATACCTATAAATATTTACCAATAACAACAATAAAAGCGATTCTAGACAAAAAGATCCCAGGGAGTAACTTCTCAAACTACCCTCATAACTTGAAAATGATCCAAAAAATAAATGCACAAAGATTTCATGTTTTCTTTATGAGAATCAAGCTAAATGACTAATAGACTTAAAAGGGAACAAACACATAGTCTTAAAGTCCAAGGAGAGACCTTAGATACCTGGATCAACACCCTCAAACCATAAAATATTTGAAAAAATATTTCCTAGAAAGATGTACACACATGTGCTCAAGGCAGCATGCATATACACGACTATCTAAATTGGATGGTGTGTATATGTACGTGGTTGTGATAATTGGCACAATGTGTATACATCATGGATAATTATCATCCAAACCAAAATTGGCACAATGCGTATACAATGGTAAGAGTAAACATATATTTGGCTACTCACTGAGAATGTAAGCCCATATACATCCATGTTGGTACTGGGTATTGACCTGGAAACCCTTGTTTCTAGCCCATTTTTTATCACCAACCAATCTGTCTAAGAGTCTTCCTTATATTCTCTTTAGGTATGTGGTGAATCTAGAGTAAAAAAATTTTTTTATAAGAGGAGCTTGGCTAGAGGGACCCAAAGTTTCTTTCAACAAGGCAGTGCTGCAAAGGAATAACATGTAGTTATTAATACAAATACCTCTATGTGTAGGCTTGTCTGTTTGATATTCTTGTAGGTTGCAGAGGAACTATCGAAAAAGAGTGAGAAGATTCTGGAAATCGATAACAAAAATAACCATAGGACTCCTAGTGAGTTAATTCTTCCTCTCCTCTCAATAGTTAGATATTTCCTTTGAATTTGGTTATAATATCGTTGTTGAGTGTACTTTATGGCTATCATCCAAACCAAAATTCCACTTATAGAAAATCTACATTATTCATGGTCAGAGGGAATGAGCAATAACAATAAGGAGTGCATCATATCAGTTAATCCTAACATAATTTTTGATGAAAAAGGTTCAATATTATCACTATTTTCCATTTTTTTCAGGATATTTATCATCTCCTCTAAAACCTAATAACCCCCCTCCAATAGACACATGGATATTTACGTATCCATATCTATGAAGGATAAGGATTGGATGCCTGTTCCAAATAAATTAAGAAAAAAATATTGATCACTTTGGATATATATGGCTTTGGATTTAGGGTAAACTCGATATTATAAAAGGAAGCCTCAGTGAGAGGAGGAGAAACATAGAGTGAGAGAGGAGATCTCATTGATAGAGTGGAGAAGGAATTTCATCCAAGTGTGTAGGTGTTGGGTGCTAAAATTTAACATTTCATTAGCAATTAATGACCTACCATTTCATCATAAAATTAAGCAGATCTCTTCCAATAACATATTTAGAACATATAACAAAAGTGGATTGAATAAATGTTTGGTCAAAATTATGGCTATCATCCAAACCAAAATTCCACTTATAGAAAATCTACATTATTCATGGTCAGAGGGAATGAGCAATAACAATAAGGAGTGCATCATATCAGTTAATCCTAACATAATTTTTGATGAAAAAGGTTCAATATTATCACTATTTTCCATTTTTTTCAGGATATTTATCATCTCCTCTAAAACCTAATAACCCCCCTCCAATAGACTCATGGATATTTACGTATCCATATCTATGAAGGATAAGGATTGGATGCCTGTTCCAAATAAATTAAGAAAAAAATAAAAAACAAACTATTGAGATGGTAATATAGAGCATCTTTATGTCAAATTGTCAACGAACAATTTTTTTTCATATGTAGAAAACTAAAATTTTCACTTCCACTTACATACATTGAAGACATACCAAAAGTGGACTGAATGAAATATTGGTCAAAATTAGAGCTTTCATCTAGAAAAAAACATTTCTTATTATGATATGATATCTTTGAACTACTCAGTGTTAGAGGTAATAACAATAGCGGAAAGGAATACAACAACATATCAGTTAACAACACACCATGCATATCTTTCAATTGAAAAAGGATCAATTTTTTCCTTGTTTGGATGATTTGATAGCATATACCTTCCTTATTTGCACCCCACAGAGACATCTGGATTTATATGGAACCAATATCTGTATAAGGCATGGACTAGATATAAATCTTAGAGAAAACATATAAAATCAATAATAGAACCATACACTCCTTAGCATGGAGCAGATGACGCATTTAAACTCTGAAAATCCACAGATATCTTGTTGTACTCGTTAATGGTAAATTTTGGATAAGATTGATGAGGATAAGGTATATGAGATCGATTTGGTATTTTATTGAGATATATTTCCATTAATCATTTGAAATCGTTTGCGCAGTAAGAACTCTCGAAGAACCAAGCATTGTGACCATCCAAGTGCCTCATTGGGCATTGGTGGTCCTACAATACCTCGGTGCCAGGTTAGAAAAAAGCAAGCAATGTGTGATGGAGATGAAAGAGGTGTTTTGCGTGCCCATAGATCATCACCAATTTCCATACATGCACACATGTAAAGATATTTTCACTCGATGGTCTGAGTATGACAAAGTGAATCCACTTTAGTGACTAAAGTATGACTGGGAGAATACACGTGGACTAGTCCACTTTTCTATTTGTTTTCTTTAACTTTAAGTGAAATTTAAGATATTTTTATTATTTTTATTTTGTAGAGATAAAGGAATCGACCGCGTACCAAGGGTTGATGGTTTTATGGAAGAACATGGTAGTCAGTACTGAGAACGATTTTCAAGCTTCAATTAATTGAGAAGCTCACACAGGGCCAAAGACATTTTTTTCAAGTTTGTGGATGTGCCTTGATCTATGGATTGTTATACGTCTTGTTATCAACTACATGCCTTTTAGTAAGATCGTTATTATTTTTAGTTATCTTGAATGATTTATGGATGATAAATGAATAATGGTAAAAAATCAATAATGCTTTAGTTTATTACATGTGGCCAATGTGCAGACCTATTTCTGGTTAATTTGTTTTATATGTGGTTTCATGCATGTTATAATTTATTTCCTCTTCTTAAAGAATATCTGATATATGATTAATGGAAGTATTATTGCTAATATTATTTAAGTTCAAGTATTGTTTACATACCATTGGATGAAGGTTATTATTAGGCTTGGATTTCTTCCAAAGTAAATTAGTTCTTAAGTTAGTTTCAAGTCTCACATGTTTAAATAGTAAAAGAAAATAAAAACTTAAAAAAGTATTTACAGTTAGAAAGGAAACTTTCAGGAACTAGTTAAATCCTATTGAAACTCATCAGATCATCAATCCAAAGAATCAGGCTACCTCAAATGGAGAGGAGTCTAATTGGGCCTATTCTTCAAGCATGATTCTTATTGTTGAGCCAAACTGAATTTATACCCCTCAATAGAATTGGTGCTAGAAGGAGGGCCTGAATGAATGAATGGCTAGCCATATTTCTAAAACTAGTAGAGAGATATCCCAAATATCCTATAGATACAAAAAAATCCACATGCACGGATAATTTATTTCAAGGAAGCCACTGCAAAGAAGGTACTCCCACTGGTAGTAACTTGCTAATTCACATTGAGGAAGATACAGACCTTCATCCGGAGATAGCCTATGTGATTCCTCATGAGGAAATAGACACATTTAGAAGGATTACATGAGCTTATTCTCGATAGATAAGAGCATTACCATTAACTTTGTTTCTCCCTCATAGAAAGAAAAATGAAAGACTAGTTTTCTATACCCAAACCATAATCTCACCCACATGGTTGAGGATTTGGTATAGTTTTCCTTGACAAAAATTGAAAATCCTCACAGTTTTATTCCTGAAAAGTGGGTTGTCACCCCACCAACAACTACACATTCTAAACCTGATAATTCTGAATTCAAAGAAGTAGGATCCAATTCAAAGGCCTCTGACAATGAATCAAACGACATGGGGGATAACAATGAAAACATCCAAGAGGGATACAACCCACCTGAAAACAACCATTCATGGTTGGCCAGGGATTCCTTGGCTATACAAGGATGATTTCATAACTTACCTAGGCATCCATAGAATCTTCTTCCCAATTTTGACACTAAAACCTTTGGATTTCCTGAATACCACATCAAGAAATTCATACTGGAAATAAGGTTGATGAATGTGTATCACGAAGATGTGGTGTGTATACTTTTCCCATACACTTTTGAGAACTCATCCTCAACTTGGTATTTTAACTTTCCAGTTGGTTCCATAATCAGCTAGAAAAAAATCCAAAAGGATTTCCTAGACAAATTTGTCGAAGAAGCAACTACAGGAGCCTTAATGGTTGAACTCTTTTCTGCCACCATGGGACCCAAGGAAAAGGTCAAATATTTTAATCATAGGTTTACAAAATCCTTAATAAATTTCAACCAAATTACAATCCTACTCAAGAGCTATAGATCGAGGTATATGCAAATGCTCTACTAGCCTCTATCTCTATCTTCGTTAAAAGAGTTGATAAACCTACTCTGGATGAGAATTTTGAAGAGGCAAAAATCATTGAGTTACAAATGAAGGGATGTAAATAAAGTCAGATCTCCTTAGAAAATAAGGAAACCCAACAACCACCCAGAAGGGGAATTTTACTAATTAGACCGCCAGGTAAACATGCCGAAAAAAACATTGAGAAGGACAATGTAGATATAAAAGGCCTACAAAGGATGGTAAATAAGTTATATAATGAAATTGTGTACATGAAAAGGAATGTGGGTGAAGGCACCTCCAACACAAGGCTTAACAAGAATTTCTTTGGAAAACCATCACCTTACAAGGCCATAGAACCCCTCCAACTAGTCTGAATATTGAACTAGGGAAGGTGGCCTCCGATTCCTTTTTCACTTATCATTAAGATCACCATTCAAAAAAGGATTTCCCCTAATGGGATAACTCCATGAATTTAATGCCCCGTCACTTCTTGTACGATTGTGCTTTGATCAAGCAACTTGGTGACCAAGCATCAAACACTATGAAAAATGAGGTTAGTGAGCCACCTGAACAAACAACTATAGTTTTGTGGGATATCAATCATATGTCACCTCTTGAAAATCCTTTCAAAGAAGAAGAATAACTCGATGAGATATTGGTAGTCAAAACAAGGATTAAGGGTTTTGTCACGAAAAATCAACCTATCATATCCCAGGATCCTAAAAAACCTAAAAACCCAACCTCTTCATACCCAGTCGACTCCTTTACTTAGCTCTGCCCCTAAATTTGAAACTCGGGAAGTATAAAAATTAGAATACAATGTGGTAGAGGATTTGGAAAAGATGAAGCAAAACAATTTATGTCATGGATTTATGCAGAAATCCCTAGCAGAAGGACCTATTATTGAAATATTTAAAATAAGGGGACAAACCCATGATAAACCCCAATCCAAACACTAGAAAAATCACCTATGGGAAAACCAAGTCGAATATAAATTCAACATCCATTGACAATAAATGTAGGTTATTTGTCCCTAACTTTTTGTTGACTTTCGAAATTTATAACATAAATTTGCACAATGGTTTGGTTGATTTTGGTGCATATTCAAACTTCATGCCCTATTCTATGTATAAAACGATGAATGCAACCCCTACCAAAAGTGATACACACATTATACAATTTCACAAACCTAAATTCAAAGTAATCGATGAACTAAAGGATGTTATGATCTACATCACCTCTAACCCAAAATTTCATCAAGTTATTGATATCAATGTCATAGATATTCCAGAATATTATTGAATGTTATTAAGTTAGGACTAGTCCGAAAAGTTACATGGTTACTTCAGTACCGGTTGGTCCCACTTATGGATACCATTAAATGGGAATTCCAACATTATCATAATTCATGAGGAAAAGTATCTAAAACATGTTTCCACTAATTTAGAAGCCCCAAATGAACCCTCTTCAACATAATTTCTCGTAATAGGAAATTATTCCCGTGAATCAAACTTTAGGAACTTCCCACCTTGGATATTTGAATCTTTTTTCTGAAAAGAATTAGAGCTACTACTGCAAGAAAACTCGGAGATAATTAAATAATGCATCAAGTTTGATCATGGCTTCCAAATTCATATCTTAGAAAACAAAATTGAAGCCCTAAGCATAGACCCTAAGAAGAGAGAGTTAAACTTCACTTCTGATATTTGGACCCTATTCTTTGATTGATCCAAATCTCAGGAAGGATCCGGTGCAGACTACATTTTCATTGATCCAGTAGGTAAATGTATTTTCTTGTCATGTATCTTGGAGTTTGAATGCACTAATAACATAGTTGAATATGCGACCTTGATCCAAGGAGTAAATAAATATATTGACCTAAACATTAGGGAATTAGTTGTCTTTGGAGATTCTAAAATCATCGTGAGATAGGAAAATAACACCATACATTGCAATTCAACTCGCCTAAGAAATTACAAGAGGGAAGTAGACAGATTGATATAGAACTTTCAATAATTCAACATCGTCGCTATCCCCCGATCCAAAAATGTACTTGATGAATATCTAGCTAGAGTAGCCTCGAGACTAACTCTCCTAGAAGACTATGAGGCCTCTAGGTTTTCTATAGAGTTGTTGTAAAATCCTTCCATCCCAGATAACATTACCAACAAGAGGGTAATTGAAGGAGATGAAAAATTTATAACTTTCTCAACTAACAAAAAAAATTTCAAAGACTTGGCTATTGATGATGAGTTATTGCAGAAAATTATTGTTGAACAAGAAGATGGGGAACATAATATAGATAAGGACAACAATATGCAACCTAAAATCCATACAATTCCCATAGGAGTAGTCAATATGTAAAACCTCTTTGATTTTTGAGAAAGGTTTAAAAACCCAAAAAATGTCAAAACTAGTAGTTCATGTCCTACCTACAAAGTCATAAATTTAGGGATTGTTGATAATCCTAAAAAAATTAACCTTGGAAAATACCTATCTCCTAAGGAGAAGAAGGATTACCTGAAATTATTTAAGGAATATCAAGATGATTTTTCATGGTCCTACCAAGACTTGAAAACATATGCCACTAGGATCATTCAATACACCATTACACTTGTACAAGAGGTTAAACCATTTCAGCAGAAAATGAGAAAATTCCATCCATCCATGAAGCCTCTAATGCAGAAGGAGATCAAAAATCTATTAGATGTGAAAATCATATTTCAAGTGAGACACTCTACATGGGTAGCCAATTTAGTTCTCGTGAAAAATAAGTAAGGAGAAATTTATTTATCTGTTGACTTCACAAATTTGAATAGGTCCTCAGAAAAAGACAATTACCTCATTCCCCCCATGGAATAGCTTCTGCAAACCATTTCTAGATCTCAGATGTTCTCACTTCTAGATGGGTTCTCAGGATATAACCAATTTTTAGTTTTGAACAAAGATAGATTGAACACAACTTTTCGGACTAAATGGAGAACATTCACCTATAAATTCATGCCATTTTGATTAATATATGCAGGGAGATACTTTCCAAAGGGATATGGATGTAACGTTTTAAGTATTAATAAAAACATGTGTGGTGGTCTACCTAGATGATGTCACAGTCTATTCCAAGAATAGGTTAGACCACTTTTCCCATCTAACTCATATATTTGAAAGATGTAGGAAGTATGGAATATCTTTGAACCCAGAGAAGACCATGTTTGGTGTATATAAGGGAAAACTTCTAGGTCACATTATTTCTAAATATGGCATCAATATCGACCCTAAGAAATTCAAGGGGATCTCTCAAATCCCACCCCATCACAACAAAAAGGCTATGCAATTGTTCTTCAGGAAGATTAAATTTGTGAGGAACACCTCCTTGAATTCATCATATTTTATGTATGCCTCTCTATATGCATCATGGGTAAAAGGATCCATGTGCATCATAGTTCCCAAAGTTTTAATATTGGTCATGGGTGGACATGAAAGCATTTCTTCCAAATCATTTGTTCTACCCTTCTTATACTTTATGACCAAATGAAGCTGATGTAAAAAACCCATCCATTTGTATTGCCTAGTTCTTTGTAACTTAATTTGGGCTTGCATATAATGGAGTGGCTAGTGATATGTGGATGATGGTCTCCTTTCCCATCTGATAGTGCTTCCACTTTTTGCCAACTTGTACCAAGGCATAGAGCTCCTTTTAGTATGTAGGGTATTTGAGGACCACCCCATGAAATACTTCATAATGATAGAATAAAGGCCTTCCTCCTTGCATTAGGAATTCTCCCATGGCATACCCACTTCCATTTGTCTCCACTTCGAAGGGCTTGTGGAAGTTTGGTAGCATGAGCATTGGTGCTTGACTAATATTTCTTTTCAGATAATCAAAGGCCTTCTGGTTATTCTTCCCCCATTGGAAACTCTTACTTCCTGTTGTTATTGTATAGAGTGGTGTAGCTACTGTTGAGAAAAAATCTATGAGCTTCTACAAGTATTGTGATACCCAAACAAAGCTCCTAACTTCTGTGCAATTTCTAGGAACTAAAATTCTCATGATGGCCTCCATATTGATAGGATCTATCTTTATCTTGTCTCCACTGATCACATACCCCAGATACATCAAAGAATACTGAGAAAACTTGCATTTCTAGAGATTTTCCAATAGTTAGTGTTTCTTCAGAGTATCTAACACCTTCATAAGATGTGATATGTGCTCCTCCTAGGTAGCACTATAAAAAAAATATCATCCAAATAGAAAATAACAAATGAATCTAGATAAGGGTGTAAGACATCATTCATTAGTATCATAAATGTAGCTAGTGCATTGCATAAACCAAATGGCATAATCAACCACTCATACAAACCTTTCCATGTCTTGAAGGCAGTCTTATAGGTATATTCTTCTTTAAATCATACCTGGTGATATCTTGATTTCAAATCCATCATAGTGAAGTACTTGGCATGCTACAACTAGTCCAATAGATCATCGATCCTAGGAAGAGGGTATCGATTCTTCAGTATAATATTTTTCAATGCCCTGTAATTGATAAACATTCTCCAAGTCCCATCCTTCATGGGCACAGTTATAATGGGTGACCCACAAGGTGAGGTACTTGGTCAAATAACACCTTACTCTAACAATTGTTGCAACTTCTTCTTTACTTTTTTTACTTCCATAACGGATTATCTATACAACCCAATATTTGGTAAGGGGGAGTCTAGCAATAAATGGATTTTGTGCTCCACTTCCCTCTTAGGGGGTATCCCTTTAGGCTCCTAGAAAAATCCATTGTATGCCTTTAGAAACTCATCCAATTAATTTTTTTACTCCTTAGTACACCCTTCCAGGGATTTCTTTACTTTTAATGACTCTTCACCAAACTAATTTTCCCTTAGTAAAATTAAAACATATTTCTTGCTAGAACTGATCAATTTCTTATCTTGATTGGCACTTACCAGTGAAATTTTTTATTTTACTTTGTGGATGTTGATGATTAAGGATTTCATTTCCTTGATGAGGCAGTATTGGTTGGCTCTCCACATGAATATATGATCCCTCATATACATGTAGGGAATTCCAAACACTACTCTGCATACATCTAGTGGTACTATGTCCAATTCTACTTCATCTATAAAATCAACACTTACAACAAATTTAATCTTGCATTGTTTTGTTACCTTGATCTGTACATCCTTGTTTACCCAACCCAATGGATAGGGGATAGGGTGATTGTGAAACTCCAATCCATGCTTGTTGACCTTATTCACTGCTATGATATTAGCTTGTGAACCAAAGTCGAATAGAGAATCTATCCTAGTCTTCTTGACTTGAATGTTGATGTTGAATAGCTTGGTCATCTCCTTCTCTTCCTGGTGATGAAGGATACTTAGAATCACCTCCTTCTGCATAGATGTGAAGACAATATTTTCATCCACATTAGATCTTATTTCAATCTGATTTCTTGAATCTGTGGATAGAAGGTTTGTTTTATTTCCGTCCTTTTTGTGGTTCTTTGGGATTAGCTCTTGATGTACTTTCCAACACTTTTCCTTAGTGTGGCCATCAATGTTGCAACGATTGCAATGGTTTTTGGTATATTTTCATTGATGTGTAGTGTTTTTTATCTTCTTATTTTTTCCCCCTTTCCACTTCTTCTTCCCCTCCGTGGAAGCTCCCTAGTGCTCTTTATTTTGAGAACCACTTGGCTACCTCTTATTTTGGCCTATGTTTTCCAGGTATTGTCCCTATACACATGTCTCATCCACTATCCTGTCTTGAAGAGAATCACCTACTTTCATATGTGACTGTGTAAACCCCCTAGATACTTGAAAAGTACATATGGGTTCTTGGGAGATATACGTAGCATGATGGCCATATTTTTGAACTCAATGGTGTACTCATGTACACTCTACCTCTGCCTCTTCTTGATGTATTTACATATGATCCATTGGTCCTCTACATACCTAATAAGGTAGAACTGGGACTTGATGAGAGGTTTGAATTCATCCCACCTAGTTACTAGTAGATCACCCTCTAGATTAAGTTTTCCCATATGGATTTCCCACCAAGTTAAATCATGGCCCTCTAACTTCAATCTAGCAAATGAAATATTTGTATCTTCATCTATATGGTGAACGCTAAAATAAACTTGTAGTTGTTGCAACCAATGATTTTGTTTTAATGTGTCAATCTCACCTTGGTATGGCTTTATGTCCACCTTTTCTTCCATATTGAATAAATACTATGGAGGGTTTATGGTATTGGAACTCGACTTCTCTTCTCGGGTTCTTTTCAAGACTCCTTTTTTGGGTCTTCATTATCTCCTTATTTCCCTTCTAATTTGGTCTCTTAATTAGAGCCTCCAACTTCTCTAATCGGTCTGAATTTACTTGCTAGAGATGCCAAGAGGTGGTACATATTGCGATATATGTCAGTGAATTTCTCTTCAAGCCTCATAAATCTCTCCTCTACTATATCTTGAGGGATTTTATGAAAAAACTCATTTTCCATGGCTAGGTTTTTGTGAATTTATTCTTAAATTGATTCTTGGATCCCTGCAAATTTCCACAAATATCCGAAGGAAACATGTTATGATACCAATATCATCTATAAAATCTCATGGATATTCCACTAGAATAGTTCGTCCCAATATATTTGATAAATAAAATTGAAATATACACTATGAAGGTTATATTCCTTTAGATTCTGGAATATTTAGTTACTGATTTTCTACTTATGCATGAAATACATAAAATGAAGAAAATAAAGAACTGTAAAACACAATAACACACCATCCACAAAATAACACAAATATTTTCTCTGTGAAAACCTTACGGAAGAAAACCTAGTTAGAAGGTGAGGTTGCTCTGCTCTATTTTCTATGATATGGAAATAATGAAAGTACAAAGGAGAAGGAACTCTCTATGGAGTTACTTGAGACTTGTGGCCTGTTAGGATACTACCAAATTTTAATCCCCTTTGTTATTCTCTCTAATTTTTCCACCCCCAATTGTTTTTCTATGCTATGGAAGAAAATACAATAACATATAATGGAACCCCTTCTCCTCCTAGCGGATTGGTATTTAACATAGCCCGATAGTTGTCTAGGGTTAGGGTTTTGGATTCCCCAACCCTCAATTTTGATAAGGTTTTGGACCTTCTATAATATTATTGAAATTACTCATGTGGATAGCCCCATATGAATTAGTAATGGGGGTTGATGTGGCATCCTCTCATACCATGGTGGTTAACATGATAGGTCAACTTGCAAGAGGAATAACTTTTTCATATGAGCTATGATTGATGTGATATTTCCACCATTGGAAAGGTGTTGGTGTGTAGAATAGTGTGACGAGGTTGCATCTTTTGTTGGGGAATTTTTTATCCAAAAAAATTCCATTTTATTCCCCAAAATGGCTCTGGGAGGTTTCAAACCCAAATTTTCCAAACTAGGACCTGCCATTAAAATGACCATGCAAGTTGATTCCTTTAATTTTTTCCACTCTGAAACAATTGAGATAGATGAAAAATAAAAAATGATATAATATGGATAAAAAAATTTACCTCTTTTTCAAACTCATAAAAAGACACAAAAAAGACATCTCATGAGTACACTTTTACCTATTTTTCAGACTCATAAAAATACACAAAAAATACACTATTCCGAGTAAAATTTTACCTCTTTTTTAGAATCACTAAAAGACACAAAAAAGAAACTTTTCGAGTAAAATTTTACCTCTTTTTTGAGCTCATTAAAACCGAACGAAAAAGACACTACCAAGCATACTTTTATCTCTCTTTTGCGCTCATTAATCCATGAAGGAGACACACACAAAAAAAAGAAAATAAAAGAGGGAGTTATTTTTATCATTGCTCTATTCCTAAAATGGCAGCATTATTTATGTCACCCTTGAACATGGGACTTGTTTGAGTCAATTTCTTACAGTTGGGTTATAGCTTACCTAGGAGTTGTACCATTTATATGACTCATAAATACTCCTCTAGTTGGTTACTCTTCTAGTCATCATGAAGAGTTCTTCACTACCTCCTGTGTTGTTGCACTATATTAGTCATGCTCTTGAGTCTTGCTTCCAATTCATGATCCTATTGTTCTCTTTGTTCAAGGGAATTGTAATCCCGAGTTTCCCATATGATGTTTTTTTACCATCTGAGTCGACCATCCCTGTGTCAGTTGTACTTGGTGATTCCATCTCTTCACATCATCTCTCGATGTATTTTTTGTGTCAATTGATGGGGGATACATTAAAGACCTCCTTCAATGGATCTATTCCTATCGACTTTAACCCATTATCTAGGAGAGGGATATAGAAACCAACTAGTACCTTGGAGCTTGCAATCCTCAGTGGAAGGATTCCTCACAATTGGTAGTGGTTTTGAACCATTAACTCTTGATCGATCAACTCTAAAAGTGTTTGACATCAGATCCTATATTCAAACTCACTAGATTGTACTAGGTACCTTTGGGTCCATTTTCATCATTGGTGGGTCTGCTCACGTCTATTAATGGTATACCTCAATGAATGGTAATCAGATAGTTTATACCATGATCAACATCATATCATCCATTCATATGTTATAGAATCATACCATTGAGGTTTGGGGTGAATACCTTGGGTTTGGGGATACATCATTCCTTCGCATCACCCTTCCCAATTTTTGATGGAGTATACTATTGAGCACACACTTATACTAAGAGGCGGGTTTGAATCAGTATAAGGCATTTTTTTTACTTTTCCAAAAAATCATCAACCATAAGAAAATAATCACATATGAGATCTATTAACTTCAAAACATGAAACATAAGATTTACATGGAAACCCTTTCAGAAGAAAATCATATAAATTCTCTTTATAATTATTCGTATGAACCAACCTGTTGTTACAAATATTTGTAGGCACTAACCTATTGGAAACACCAATCCCCACTTGTATAAATCCTGGTAGGTACCAACCTACTCTTACATATATTCATATATACTAATATACTGGAGACAATAATCCCCACCACTAAGCAAGAACTTAGAAATATACACCAATAACTTTGTTTCAATGGCACCAACCTACTCTTATAGATCTTCGTAAACATCAATCTACTGGAAACACCAATCCCCACCGCTAAGCATCATTAGCAAGAAACATCAATCTCTTTGTGTGCGTTCCACCAAACTTCACTGAGTCTAGTTGCTACTTATTCCTTCACATGTCTTCTCACTACTTATTCCTTCACTAGGTCTACTCACTACTTCTTCCTTTACCAGGTTTGACCAAAATTTGAATTTCCAAATGGTAACTTTCCCAAACCTTGTTGATTTTCACCTCTTCCTAAAAACAAAATTGTACAACATGCCACCCATATAATTTTTCAAATATGATCATGAAATTTTTACTTGATTTACTTATGTATATCTCCTCTATTCTCTGAAATTTTCACAGTTTGAAGAATCAAAAAAAAAAAATTATAGTGAAAATGTCAATATGGCCTATTTAAACCTAACCTCAAGACCATTCAAAAACCTTAAATCCCACATATCATATCTCATAAATTAAAATGAAAAAAAATATGAAATTTTTACCAAAGGCATTTTTGTATGTCTCCGATGATTTGTAAAAATTTCATAATCTGAAGATGCCCAGAAAAAAGGTTATAGTGAAAATTCCAAACTGACATGTTTGAAACTAGTCTCTAGACCATTCATAAAGGTTAATTTCCATAGAACATATCTATGAAAGTAAAAAACCCAACATCTGAAATTTTTACCTGAGGTACTTTGGTATGTATCCTCTATTATTTAAAAATTTCATATCCTGAAGAGTTACAGAAAAGAAGTTATAGTGAAAATTCCAAACTAACCTATTTGAAATTGATCTCAAAAGCATTCAGGAACCCAAAATTACAAAAATCATATCTATGAAAGTATAGAGAACCAAAATATCATACTTCTACCACATGTACCCATGTATCTCTCCTCCTTCTTTGAAAACTTCTACTATCTGAAACATTATAGAAAACAAGTTATAGCGAAAGGGCCTAGCTGCCATGTTTGAAACTGGTTTCAGGAGAATTTAGGAACCCTAACTTCCATAGGGAATATCTATGAAAGTATAGTGAAAAAACATCTAAACGTTTTACCACATATACACGAAGATATATCCTCTATCTCTTCAAAATTTCAAGGTATGAAATGTCCTGGAACATAATTTATCACGTAAATTCCAATATGACCTGAAACTCATTTCGCAACTCTTACCTTTTTGAATGATAATCAATCTTTTCTCATCCATTTTTCACATGCACACACCCACTTTTTCTCAATACTTTCACTTTTTATAATTTTTCACAACCCTTCATGAAGGGAAATTTCCATTAATTAAATAATCAATTCCCCTTTTTTCATCTTACTTTTCATAATACCATGGGAAAATACCCAAACCCATGGGTTTGAAACCCCCATTTCACTTTTTACTTTTTCACATGCACCCCTTTTTTAATATACTTGTAAACCTATATATATAAATAAATGTTGGAAATGTTGTTTATATTTTAATGTCACAATATGAAATTAATAACATTAATCCTTTGACATCAATGACAATAATTCCAAGAACTTTAATGTTGGAATACTGAGAGAGGGGGGAGGGGGGGTGAGTTAGTATAAGCAATTTATACCACTTTTAACCACAATATATATTATTTCACTTTATTAATAATGTTCAACAAGTTATCATCAATGTATCATATATGATTTCATTCAATATACATATCATAATCATGTAATCATAAGCATCATCACATTAAGAACACAATACAATAGTATTTACGTGGAAACCCAATTGGGAGAAAACCATGGAATAGTTTCTTATATATATCAAGAATTCATTCATAGGTAGCATCAACTTCTCAATTATCTAGCTGCAACTACAAGGAGGATACAACCCCTTATTTATAGGCTCCAACCTAAAGGAAGCTACAAATCTCTAAATTCTCTAGCTCCAACCAAAAGTATGCTACAACCCCCTGGGATCTCCAGCTCCAACCAGAAGGTGGCTACAACCACCTAGTTCTCAGGATCCAACCTGAAGGAAGATCCAAAACCCTGATTCTATGGCAAAAACCAGAAGGAGGATACAACCCCCTTTCCTTTCCCCATCCTGCTACCCTGAAATATATGTGTATACCAATTGTCACTGCCACAATCAATGCCACTTTCATTTTGAATGTCACTGCCACTGTCACTGTCACTTCCACTGTCACATCAATATGTAACTTGTCACTATATCCAACTTGTTATTGACCAACCTGACAATCACTATAAATACAACATGTTTAACCAATCATTGTCTCATCCACGAAACCAGATCCACTCACATTTGCATGCAACTCATGCCAAGATTACCAAGATAATATCTCAAACCATATGATCAATATCACCAACACATGCCTCTACCAAGAATGTACCATGATCACCACATACCATCACAAGATATGTGTCCCAACCAAGTACCAACCTATACGATACATCAACCATGCATCAACATGTACATCAACCTGCACCATCAACCATGTACCAAAACAAGTGCATCAACCATGCATCAAACCTGTATCACCATCTTTACCATACCATGTGACAACCATGTACATCAACCATCAACACCTGTACCATAAACCATGTACCAAAACAAGTGCATTAACCATGCACCAAACCTATATCACCACCTGTACCATACCATGTGCCAACCATTCACCTCAACCATGTACATTAACACCTGTACCATACCATGTACCAATCCAATAAACCAAGAAACGTACCAGTATTGTATCTCAACAATTAGACCTCAACCAACATGCACCATTCATCCAATGATGTGCCTCAATTCATATACCAAGTCCCTCAAACACATTCCTCAAGTATTCTCCTCAACATAACCAAAATACAAACTCATAACACAATATACCAAGGCTCAAATATGCACCATAACATGCAACCAAACCAACCACGAATGCCTCTAAGCGATGTACCATAACCTTTCCAAGGTGTACCATCAACAAGAAATACCTCTCAAGTGTATACCATATCATACCGAAACAAGTGAACTTTAAAGCATGCATGTAGATGCCCTAAAACACTATATACATAGTTGTATCTTCTTCACTGACCTCAACAACTAGGTACCATCATTATTTTTCAATTTTGCAAGTGCCTCGCTAGACAGACACTAGATGGCCTGTGAGGATGCCTCACTTGACAGATATAGGACAACTCGTGAGTGCCTTGCTAGAAATATATGGGTTGAACCATGAGGGTGACCTAAATTACGATTTCCTTAGTTTCTCCCACTCTCCTCTGCAATCCTGAGAATCTCCAACTTCTCCCTCTTCACTACCTTATAATTCTCTGTCGCAAACTAGCCAAAAGATCACAATACTAGACCATAACATTCACAAGATAGCTATTCAATGTAAGTGTATGAGTGTACTTTTGAATGATTCCTTGAGAGTTATTTATACTTTTCTAGGTAACCTCTTCCCTTAAAATTAGGGCTTCTAGATATTTCTTTTTGCAACCACTTTACCCTTTCAGTCATTGACTTATAACCAACTAGGGATTCTTAACCATTCTTTGGGGCTTCTAACTTCAAAATTCCATATCTCCCTAACTGTGAGGAACCACATGGAGTTCCACATATCACCGAAAATGACATGACATTTTGTATCCATCTATGATAGTCTTACCTGCAATTACATTGTCCTTCATGACCAAAATACTTAATCAAATTTGGGTCCCATAACCACACCTCCGGGGCTACATGTAGAATACATCAAATGTACCCAACTAACTGACTATCAATATATATCATACAAATGTCAATCATTTGTCCAACATCTCTGGACCTCTCCAAGGTTTGGCATCAATCTCTAAGAGTTGGCATCAATTGCTAAGGGTTGACATCAATGACAACCAACTGTCCAACAACACCCCCCTTGGAATTGATGGAAACATTGATGCTCCAATTCTTTTTCTCCCCCTATGACCATTTCTCCTCATTAATGTTTCTCACTCTCCCCCTTTGACATCGATGGAAAAGGGTATCTCTTCTTGGGGATGGTCACCCTGTCATCATGCATCTGTTCTTTCTCTGTATTTTCATGCCTTTATTCTTTCTATTATATTTTGTCATCATTGGAAAAAGGATAAGTCCTCCTGTCAATATGTCTTCCCCTGTCTGCATGCTACTAATCTTCCTGTCTGGATATCTTTGTCTGATGATATTTCTTCCCTTGAAATTTCTGTAATATGTAGATCAATGTAGGGATACCTGTATATGTTTCCTTTCCTCTCTTATAGTGTTGTTTATTTCCCACTGGTGTTTCCTCTTGAATTTCACTAACATATATAAAAATAATTCAAAAATTGATTATTTTTCATGTTTACTTGACCATACTATTCAACAATTTCTTTCTGATGATATAGCTTATGCTAACAGTTTCTCTTTCCTTGTTTTGTTGTACCTTTCACTACTTACCTTTATGTGACCAATTGATTCCACTGATTCCAATTGTAAATACATTGCTATGCATCTTCTTTGACCCGTGCTCTAAGAATATCACGTATACATCTTTTTCCATAACTATGTTACTCAAATGTCCACAATGTTGACCCATCTATCACTGTACTATACAACTGCAATTGATCATCTCATAACAAATGTGTCCACTGCAAACCAAACCCTGCATGTCTAGAACGACATGTACTAAAGATATCTCTTATTTGTAGTAGGTACTACATTGATTCCCCCTATTTAACATTCATATTTCTTGGGAGTATACAAGCCAGATGGCTCAAAAAAATACCCACTCTGATGTGGAGTAATCTTCCTCTTCATCTATAGACTCATAATCCCTCTAAAATATGACTTCTTTATTTATGCCCGTGGATTTATTTTGCACTATAATTCCTAGAAGTACAATTTCTTGGGCCCATTATTTATTCACCTGCTCTTATTTTATTTCTCGTGATACTGCAAATCCTATTATCTTTAGGACCTGTTCTTATTTTCCTTCTCATCCTACTGCAAATATTGTGATCTCTGGGACCTATTATTTATTCACTTGTTCTTCTTGTTTTTCATTTCTTCTCCAAACCTTCCTGTATCTGACATTTTTTTTTCTTTGTATATTTGTCTTCATCTCATATTATTTCCAATATTGAGAGTATGAATTTTGGCTGTCCTTCATTCACTGAGCTTCCTTTTCCTATTTTTGTTTTCTTTTCCAATCCTTCCTATATATGATGCTAGTGTTCTTTCTCAAAGAAGTATCCATCACACTTCTACAATCATGAGCTATGTGACCATAATTGTGAAAATTGTAACATTCAATATTGTGTGGGGTCACATAAGTATTTATTTCTTGAAGATTTATTCCATAAGCCCTATAATCTACAACCTTATGTCCAAACTTAGTATAGTAAAAACAATGACCATAAAAGAAATTTACATACCTGGGAGTAAATGATCTTATTTGTGGTGTAGTCCTTTTGAATTCCTTTCTTGTCTGATCATGATCTTCTCTTTTGTGGATACCTTCATTAATATTGAATCTTCTTTGCTTCTTGAATGTGGTAGGTCTTGTTGAAGATGCATATTTATTATACTCATTCTTTTTTTTATTCTTTCCAACCATGATTCCTTCCTTTGATTACTTCAACATATTTCTTGCTCTTTTCTTCATTCTTATTTTCTAGCAACCTGGAGGGATTCTCATCATCATTCTCTATGGATGATGTGGATGTTTCTCTCTCTTCAATGTTTTGACTGAGCTTGATGCTTTTAAATCTCAATGTGACAACTTCTTCTTTAATCTTCTCAACCTCTTCTTCTATCTTCATCATTTGAATCTTCATGAATTCTTCTATTCTCCTTGCTTCTTCAAGTTGGATCTTCAATATGATTACTTCATCTTTAGTTTCTCTTTCTCGTTGACTGAATTTTGCTTCATGATTCTTTTTGTTTTCAATATCATGGATTGTCTTATATTTCATTGGGATTTTCAGTCTTATCACTTTCAATCTTCAAATAGGGGCATTCAATTTCAATATGTCATACTTCTTCAGAATTAAAGAAAAAATACACACTTCTATTGAATTTTCACTCTTCTTCTTCTGAATCTATTTGACATGATGAGAATATTACTTCATATTCTATACCTCTATCCTTTTTAGAAATCTTTTATTCTGTGATGGGATAAGAATATATATTATGTATCTTACCCCAAATTTCCTTAGCTGATGAGAATTTACCCAATTTATCTTTTATTGAATCATATAGTCCTTCCAAAATGAAATACATTGTTATTTTGTTGTTCCTTTTCAATTCCTTCTTGGCTACAATATTTGGAGATATATTTATAGCAGTGTATCTAGTAACAACTTATTTCCAAACATCATATCCATGTGCATGTAAAAAAAAATTCATCCTGATACTCCACATTTCATACTTCAGACCCTTCTGACCATTGAATATTATTGCTCCATTTACACTGCACTCCATGATCTACCTTCCAGTGGTTAAATTGTTTCCTTGATGGAACCAACTCTAATACCAATTGTTGGAATACTGAGAGGAGAGGGTGAATCGGTATGAGAACTTTATACCACTTTTAACCAAAATATATATTCTTTCACTTTATCAACAATGTTAAACAGTTTATCATCAATGTATCATATATGATTGCATTCAATATATATATCATAAGCATGTAATCATAAGAAACATCACATCAACATCACAACAAGAACACAATACACCATTATTTACGTGGAAACCCAAATGGGAGAAAACCACATAATTCTTTCTTAAATATTTCAAGAATTCATTCATAAGAAGCACCAACTTCCAAATTCTCCAGCTGCAACTGGAAGGAGGATACAACCCCCTATTTTCTGGCTCCAACCTAAAGGAAGCTACAACAAGAAGGAGGCTACAACCTCCTAGGTTCTCTGGCTTCAACCTGAAGGTGGATACAAACAACTAGTTCTCAGGCTCCAACCTGAAGGAAGGTTCAAGTCCTGGATTCTCTGGCACCAACCGAGAGGAGGCTACAACCCCCTTTCATTTCCCCACCCTTCCACCCTAAAATATAAGTGTATATAAACTGTCACTACCATAGTCACTACCACTATCATTTCCACTATCATTTTCATTGCCACTGTCACATCAGCCTGTAACCTATCACTATATCCAACTTGTTACTGACCAACCTGTCAATCATTGTCACAACAACCTATCCAACCAATCACTATCTCATCCACAAAACCAGATCCACTCACATTTGCATGAAACTCATGCCAAGATTACCAAAGGCGTATCTCAAACCATATGCTCAACATCACCAACACATTCCTCTACCAAGAATGTACCAAGATCACCACATACCATCACAAGATATGTGTCTCAACCAAGTACCATTATGTACCAAGCATCAACATGTACCTCAGCCTATACCATCAACCATGTACCAAAACAAGTGCATGAACCATGCACCAAACCTATATCACCACCTATACCATACCATGTGCCAACTGTGCACCTCAGCCATGTACATCAACCATTAACACATGTACCATCAACCATGTACCAAAACAAGTGCATCAACCATGCACCAAATCTGTATCACCACTTGTACCATACCATGTACCAAAACAAGTGCATTAACCATGCACCAAATATGTATCACCACCTGTACCATACCATGTGCCAACTGTGAACCTCAACCATGTACATCAACACATGTACCATACCATGTACCAAGCCAATAAACCAAGAAATGTACCAACAATGTATCCCAACAAGTAGACCTAAACCAACATGCACCATGCATCCAATGATGTGCCTCAAGTCATATACCAAGTCCCTCAAACATATGCCTCATGTATGCTCCTAAACATCACCAAAATACAACTTCATAACACAATATACCAAGCCTCAAATATGCACCATAACATGTAACCAAACCAACCACTAATGCCTCTAATCAATGTACCATAACCTTTCCAAGGTGTATCAACAACAAGAAATACCTCTCAAGTGTATTCCATATAATACCCAAACAAGTAACCTTTAAAGCATACCTGTAGATGACCTGAAACACCATATACGTACTTGTATCTTCTTCACTAACCTCAACAACTAGGTACCATCATTCTTTCTCAATTATGCAAGTGCCTCACTAGACAAACATTAACTAACCCACGAGGATGCCTCACTTGATAGATATAGGACAAACTATGAGTGCCTCTATAGATAGATATGGGATGACCCGTGAGGATGATATAAATTAGGGTTTCCTCATTTTCTCCCACTCTCCTTTGTAATCCATAGATTCTCACACTTCTCCTGCTTCACTACCTCATAATTCTTTGTCGCAAACTAGCCAAAAGATCACAATACTAGACCATAACATTCACTAGATAAATATTCAATGTAAGTGTATGAGTGTACTTGTGAATGAATCCTTGAGAGTTATTTATAATTTTTCTAGGTAACCTCTTCCCTTAAAATTAGGGCTTCTAGATATTTCTTGTTGCAACCACTTTACCCTTTCATTCATTGACTTGTAACCAACTAGGACTTCTTGACCATTCTTTGGGGCTTCTAAATTCACGAGGCCATATCTCCCTAACTGTGAGGAACAACGTGGAATTCCACATATCATCGGAAACATAATGATGTGTTCTATCCAATTATGATAGTCTTACCTACAATTACATTGTACTTCATGACCAAAATCCTCAATCAATTTTGGGTCCCATAACCACACCTTCAAGGATACATGTAGACTACATCAAATGTACCCAACTAACTCACCATCAATATCAATCATACAAATGTCAATAATTTTTCCAACATCTTTGGGCCTCTCCAAGGGTTGACATCAATATCTAAGGGTTGAAATCAATCTATAAGGGTTGACATCAATGAAAACCAATTGTCCAACATCTAAGACTTGAATTGTTGGGGACTTTATATATTCTCTGAATATTTCAATGAAAGACATTTCGAAAGTATTCCAAATGGTAATTGATCCTCGTGCCAAAGATAAATACCATGTATATTATTTAACTTAAAATGTATAGGTAAATAGTCTACACATAATGTATTCATGTCCAACATTCATTAATCTTACTGCAATCATGATTGTTTTAATGTGATCTTCGACTGATTCTTTCTTATCAAGTTTGAACTTAGGTAGAAACTTATTCGGGTACTTGGGTAGGGGATGAACAACCCCTAGTACTGAAAAAACGTCTTGGTACAACCACAGTTGGTTATTTGGTTGATTCAAATTCACCCCAACCATGCTTCCAGAAATTTATGGATTTTCCTCTTCAATTTCTTCTTTAGGGGGAACTTAGGGAGTTTCTAGTGGAGAATGGGGATGATTGGGTGGTTTTCCACCACTAAGAGATAACAAATCCTCAAATTTTATCTAGGAAGGGTCAGTTAATCCTCTAAAGACGTTAGAAATTTGATAAGTGTGATATCTGAGAGTTGGGATTCCCACTTCTATTGAAGAGTTAGACTCAGTGATGTCTATGTAGGATGTATTTTTATTTGTGGGAGAGAAAACTCAAAATGTTATTGAATGGTTCCCTAACTTATACCTCAAGTTAAGGCACAAGAGCTTTCAAGAAATAGAGGAATATCAACTACTCTAATTGGTTGTGAGTGACTCAACTGACTGAAGAGTTGAGAAAGGGTTGGAATTGAAGTCATATGTGAGTCGGGAATTAGTTCAGGGTATGTAGTCTAAGATTGACCACGAAGAGAACGCATTCTCTACAAAATGGAATGGGTAAAGTTTGTATTTCCTTACTATCCATTCATATTGATGTCACTCCTTATAGTTTCAATTCTATTGGTGAATCCAAATGTCCTTTCAAGAAGGTAAGGGAATATGCCCAATAGAAAGCCCCAATTAGTCTCACTCTTGTTTGAGATGGAAAATTTTGACCAGTATATGGGTCTGGTTGCCACTAAGGGTTAATAGAAATGGAGAGACAATGAGATTTTCCTCCAAGGAATTCTTGTTAGAAGTAAATTAAACTATCTAAAACTGAAATAAAGATAACTATTTTAATTTATTTCTATTATATCCTATCTTTATCAGGACCAAATATAACTAGATGAATACAGTTTGAAATAATATCATTGACAAAAACATTAGTTCATATCAATCACCACTTCATCCATTAAGAATCACAAAAGCATAAGCATATCAAATGACAATAAATGATAATAGTTCACTAGATAATCATTTAAGAAAACTCATATAACATAAGCACATGTAGAATAGTACCATATACTTATGTGCACATTCATGACTCCAAAATCCCTTCTTCTCTTTATTTACTTAGAAATAGTAGTATCATATGACCATACAATGGGAAAAAGTCCTATTTCCTTCTAAGGAGATCTCTTTTATAAAACAAGAGAGTCTTTTTACATTTTGTAACTATCATCATGTTTATATGGAAGTTACACTTTATCATTTCCCATACCCTTATCATCTATATAATTCGATTTCTACTTTATTGAAAATACAAAAATTATAAACGTATCAAGCCTTCTTTGTGGTTATGTTATCTACGAAATTAAACCAGGGTTCATATGCTTTAGCGATTTTTCCTAATATGTATAGCCTTGCTTCTTCAATTTCACTCTCTCCATTATATGCCCTATCAACAACCTCTACTTTCAAATCTCTTTGGATTCATTTTACAAACTCATCTGTTGTTGTGATACATTTAAAGGGATGGATCGAGTATTGATTGATTATTTATTTATTAACTTCGTTTTGTTGTTCAATTCCTTTCTTTTTATTTCCCTAATATTTATCACCTATGCTACCCTTGTTTTATTGGGTCCTGCTTGAGCTAATTCTTCATTAAGTGGCATGTGAAACATTTCTATCATCTCATCACCATTGCTCCACATTCTTGTATCAGATCACTGGGTGTTGTTTATATTTTCTTTTACTCATTGGTAGGAGTTGGTCCATTTGTGCAACTATTGATGTTAGTGGTAGCATCAGACAAGTACTTCCGCATTGGATTGTGTCTAGCATGTGGAAGTCGTTGAAATCAGAGTGTGAGTTTACTTTAGCTAAAAGGAATTAATTAAAGTAAAAGTGTTTTTATTAGAGAATTGAGTTGTTTTAGAAAATGCTAAAAGTTATCATGCATGAAATCTTAGCATGTAATATAAATCTCAAGTGAGACTAGAAATACATTGTAACTCATGATTATAAAAGCAATGCTAGGGTGAAGGAGGAATTTTATTTGAGAGGAAGTCACTTGTTTTTAAGGAGTCGACACATATACCTTGGTGAGAGACCAAGGTGATAATCTTTGGTGAGATTCCTAGATCAATTACCTTGATGAGAGATCAAGGTTGGAACTATTAGAGAAGTAATTTTGCTAGTATGAGGAGTGTATAAGTAGAGAAGGAATTTTTCTTACACAAGAGTGAGAAGATTTCACAGGTTGGGTGAAGAGATTTCATCCAAGTGTTGATGTAGAGAGGGCTGGATAAAAAGGAACTGTGATTCAAGATCCTGGATAGTTTTGGACACACCGACCACTCTAAGAGGGGGGGGGGTGAATCAATTTAGGGCTCTTTTTAAAACTTCCCCTTCACAAAACTCCTTAGTTAGCAATCACCATTTACTCATTACTTATTGTTGTCATTTATAACCAATTAAATATGAACATACATCAGAAACATATATCATAAACATATATAATCAATAAGTCATCAACACAAGGAACACAAAGAACACAAGAAGTATTTACAATTTTCCTTTTATTACAGACTACAATCCTTGGGTTATCATCAACAACTGAATAGAGTTACAACTCCATAAGAGCACCATCTCTACAATGCAAGACTCAACTTACACAACTTAGAACCAACTGAGAAGAGGAATCAATCCTCAACAGATACCAATATGTCAACAAATATGCGACCTATCAGTAGTGCAGCATGCATATGTATGTGCCCTACCAGTAGTACATATTGCGTATGTATGTTGTCTGTCTGTACTACAACCTGCGTATTCTTTTTGAACAATTAGGGTTTTATCTCCATGAAACACTTAGATCCTCTGCAGCCTTTAGTCACATTCACTTCTGTCTTTCACTGTCCAATTTGTATCATAACCAATCTCAACACATCCAAACTCTCCAGCAACTTACTCATTCTCCTCAACCATACAATATGAATGCTACTCAAACATAAGTAACCAATATACTATGGCATCCATATCAGTACTGAAACATAAGAGTGATTCTCACTCTATCAATCAATCAACATAATAATATCACAACAACCATACCAAGAATACCTCAAGAATTCACCATACAATAAGAAAGAACATCCATCAAGGCAACTATGTAACCATACTAGAGTTTCTATGGCAGATCTGAGCCCATAGAATGTAGATCTAGAACTTGCTTCACACTTCAAGAACTTGGCATTATCTCACACTCAAATATTCATGACTTTATCCAAAGGTATGTGCTTTGTCCTCCTTTAGCCTACGTGTGTACACATCTTGCCTCACTGTAGCCCGTGTATGCACGTTCTCTGGCCCACTACTACTCGTGTACTCCTTCAGAAACTAAGGTTTCTAAACTTCTGAAACTTTCACCGTCATGATCTCAGACTTATGAAAACTTTGATGCGTCCATGAGATCCTCCAACCAATCTCTCTCTCAGAATATATCTTCAATATATGCTCAAGATATGACTATCACAAGATTCCCTTGCCTCTTATTTATACTCTCCAAGTAGTTTCCTTAGAAGAATCTTCTAGGCCACTTTTTCCACATAGCCACTTTGTCCACATAATCACCTATTTCCAACTTTGCCCAATTTTCCACTTGTCCATGTGTCCAATAGCCACTTGACCACTTAACCCATTTTCCTCATTTTAGGGTTATCCTTCTTA
>SNQJ01S0023176.1:0-50105 GCA_010110895.2 Picea sitchensis | reverse complement strand
GGATGCCTCACTTGATAGATATAGGACAACCTATGAGTGCCTCTATAGATAGATATGGGATGACCCGTGAGGATGATATAAATTAGGGTTTTCTCATTTTCTCCCACTCTCCTCTGTAATCCATAGATTCTCACACTTCTCCTACTTCACTATCTCATAATTCTTTGTCGCAAACTAGCCAAAAGATCACAATACTAGACCATAACATTCACTAGATAAATATTCAATGTAAGTGTATGAGTGTACTTGTGAATGAATCCTTGAGAGTTATTTATAATTTTTCTAGGTAACCTCTTCCCTTAAAATTAGGGCTTCTAGATATTTCTTGTTGCAACCACTTTACCCTTTCATTCATTGACTTGTAACCAACTAGGACTTCTTGACCATTCTTTGGGGCTTCTAAATTCACAAGGCCATATCTCCCTAACTGTGAGGAACAACGTGGCATTCCACATATCATCGGAAACATAATGATGTGTTCTATCCAATTATGATAGTCTTACCTACAATTACATTGTACTTCATGACCAAAATCCTCAATTAATTTTGGGTACCATAACCACACCTTCGAGGCTACATGTAGACTACATCAAATGTACCCAACTAACTCACCATCAATATCAATCATACAAATGTCAATCATTTTTCCAACATATTTGGGCCTCTCCAAGGGTTGACATCAATATCTAAGGGTTGAAATCAATCTGTAAGGGTTGACATCAATGAAACCAATTGTCCAACATCTAAGACTTGAACTGTTGGGGACTTTATATATTCTCTGAATATTTCAATGAAAGACATTTCGAAAGTATTCCAAATGGTAATTGATCCTTGTGCCAAAGATAAATACCATGTATATTATTTAACTTAAAATGTATAGGTAAAGAGTCTACACATAACGTATTCATGTCCAACATTCATTAATCTTACTGCAATCATGATTGTTTTAATGTGATCTTCGACTGATTCTTTCTTATCAAGTTTGAACTTAGGTAGAAACTTCTTCAGGTACTTGGGTAGGGGATGAACAACCCCTAGTACTGAAAAAACGTCTTGGTACAACCATAGTTGGTTATTTGGTTGATTCAAATTCACCCCAACCATGCTTCCAGAAATTTATGGAGTTTCCTCTTCAATTTCTTCTTTAGGGGGAACTTTGGGAGTTTCTAGTGGAGAATGGGGATGATTGGGTGGTTTTCCACCACTGAGAGATAACAAATCCTCAAAGTTTATCTAGGAAGGGTCGGTTAATCCTTTGAAGATGTTAGAAATTTGATAAGTGTGAGATCTGAGAGTTGGGCTTCCCACTTCTATTGAAGAGTTAGACTTAGTGATGTCTATGTAGGATGTATTTGTATTTGTGGGAGAGAAAACTCAAAATGTTATTGAATGGTTCTCTAACTTATACCTCCAGTTAAGGCACAAGAGCTTTCAAGAAATAGAGGAATATCAACTACTCTAATTGGTTGTGAGTGACTCAGCTAACTGAAGAGTTGAGAAAGGGTTGGAATTGAAGTCAGATGTGAGTCAGGAATTAGTTCAGGGTATGTAGTCTAAGATTGACCACGAAGAGAAGGGATTCTCTATAGAATGGAATGGGTAAAGTTTTGTATTTCCTTACTATCCATTCATATTGATGTCGCCTCTTGTAGTGTCAATTCTATTGGTGAATCCAAATGTCCTTTCAAGAAGGTAAGGGAATATGCCCAATAGAAATCCCCAATTAGTCTCACTCTCATTTGGGATGGAAAATTTTGACCAGTATATGGGTCTGGTTGCCACTAAGGGTTAATAGAAATGGAGAGACAATGAGATTGTCCTCCAAGGAATTCTTGTTAGAAGTGAATTAAACTATCTAAAAATGAAATAAAGATAACTATTTTAATCTATTTCTATTATATCCTATCTTTATCAAGACCAAATATAACCAGATGAATACAGTTTGAAATAATATCATTGACAAAAACATTAGTTCATATCAATCACCACTTCATCCATTAAGAATCACAAAAGCATAAGCATATCAAATGACAATAAATGATAATAGTTCACTAGATAATCATTTAAGAAAACTCATATAACATAAACACATGTAGAATAGTACCATATACTTATGTGCACATTCATGACTCCAAAATCCCTTCTTCTCTTTATTTACTTAGAAATAGTAGTATCATATGACCATACAATGGGCAAAAGTCCTATTTCCTTCTAAGGAGCTCTCTTTTACAAAACAAGAGAGTCTCTTTACATTCTGTAACTATCATCATTTTTATATGGAAGTTGCACTTTATCATTTCCCATACCCTTATCATCTATATAATTTGATCTCTACTTTATTGAAAATACAAAAATTATAAACGTATCAAGCCTTCTTTGTGGTTATGTTATCTACGAAATTGACCCAGGGTTCATGTGCTTTAGTAATTTTTCCTAATATGTATAGCCTTGCTTCTTCAATTTCACTCTCTCCATTATATGCCCTATCAACAACCTCTACTTTCAAATCTCTTTGGATTCCTTTTACAAACTCGTCTGTTGTTGTGATACATTTAAAGGGATGGATCGAGTATTGATTGTTTATTTATTTATTAAGTTTGTTTTGTTGTTCAATTCCTTTATTTTTCTTTCCCTAATATTTATCACCTATGCTACCCTTGTTTTATTGGGTCCTTCTTGAGCTAATTCTTCATTAAGTGGCATGTGAAACATTTCTAGCATCTCATCACCATTGCTCCACATTCTTCTATCAGATCACTGGGTGTTGTTTATATTTTCTTTTACTCATAGGTAGGATTTGGTCCATTTGTGCAACTATTGATGTTAGTGGTAGCATCAGACAAGTACTTCCGCATTGGATTGTGTCTAGCATGTGGAAGTCGTTGAAATCATAGTGTGAGTTTACTTTAGCTAAAAGGAATTAATTAAAGTAAAAGTGTTTTTATTAGAGAATTGAGTTGTTTTAGAAAATGCTAAAAGTTATCATGCATGAAATCTTAGCATGTAATATAAATCTCAAGTGAGATTAGAAATAGATTGTAACTCATGATTATAAAAGCAAGGCTAGGGTGAAGGAGGAATTTTATTTGAGAGGAAGTCACTTATTTTTAAGGAGTCGACACATATACCTTGGTCAGAGACCAAGGTGATAATCTTTGGTGAGATTCCTAGATCAATTACCTTGATGAGAGATCAAGGTTGGAACTATTAGAGAAGTAATTTTGCTAATATGAGGAGTGTATAAGTAGAGAAGAAATTTTTCTTACACAAGAGTGAGAATATATCACAGGTTGGGTGAAGAGATTTCATCCAAGTGTTGATGTAGAGAGGGTTGGATAAAAAGGAACTATGATTCAAGATCTTGGATAGTTTTGGACACACCGACCACGCTGAGAGGGGGCGGTGAATCAGTTTAGGGCTCTTTTTAAAACCTTCCCTTCACAAAAATCCTTAGTTAGCAATCACCATTTACTCATTACTTATTACTGCCATTTATAACCAGTTAAATATGAACATACATCAGAAAAATATATCATAAAAATATATAATCAATAAGTCATCAACACAAGGAACACAAAGAACACAATAAGTATTTACAATTTTCCTTTTATTACAGACTACAATCCTTGGGTTATCATCAACTGCTGAATAGAGTTACAACTCCATAAGAGCACCATCTCTACAATGCAAGACTCAACTTACACAACTTAGAACCAACTGAAAAGAGGAATCAATCCTCAATAGATGCCAATCTGTCAACAGATACACGACCTATCAGTAGTGCAACATGCATATGTACGTGCCCTACCAGTAGTACAGATTACATATGTACGCAGCCTGTCTGTACTACAACCTGCGTATTACTTTTGAACAATTATGGTTTTATCTCCATGAAACACTTAGATCCTCTGCAGCCTTCAGTCACATTCACTTATGTCTTTCACTGTCCAATGTGTATCATAACCAATCTCAACACATCCAAACTCTCCAACAACTTACTCATTCTCCTCAACCATACAATATGAATGCTACTCAAACATAAGTAACCAATATACTATGGCATCCATATCAGTACTGAAACATAAGAGTGATTCTCACTCCATCAATCAATCAACATAATAATATCACAACAACCATACCAAGAATACCTCAAGAATTCACCATACAATAAGAAAGAGCATCCATCAAGGAAACTATGTAACCATACTAGAGTTTCTATGGAAGATCTGAGCCCATAGAATGCAGATCTAGAACTTGCTTCACACTTCAAGAACCTGGCATTAGCTCACACTCAAATATTCATGACTTTATCCAAAGGTACGTGCTTTGTCCTCCTTCAGCCTGCGTGTGTACACATATTGCCTCACTATATCCCATGTATGTACGTTTTCTAGCCCACTACTTCTCATGTACTCCTTCAGAAACTAGGGATTTTGAACTTCCGAAACTTTCACCGTCATGATCTCAGACTTATGAAAACTTTGATGCGTCCATGAGATCCTCTAGTCAATATCTCTCTCAGAATAGATCTTCAATACATGCTCAATATATGTCTATCACAAGAGTCCCTTGCCTCTTATTTATACTCTCCAAGTAGCTTCCTTAGAAGAATATTCTAGGCCACTTTGTCCACATAGCCACTTTGTCCACATAATCACCTATGTCCAACTTTGCCCAATTTTCCACTTGTCCATGTATCCAATAGCCACTTGACCACTTAACCCATTTTCCTCATTTTAGGGTTATCCTTCTTATAACCACTTTCCATAATTAGAAAGTTCTCCATTTACTTTATTATTTAAATAATCCTCCTTGACTTTGTCACTTCACTTTATTATTTAAATAATCCTATTTGACTTTGTCACTTCACTTTATTATTTAAATAATCATCTTTGACTTTGTCACTTCACTTTATTATTTAAATAATCCTCTTTGACTTCGTCACTTCACTTTTAAATAATTTCTTATTTGCAAGTACTTTGACTTCTTTGACATTTTGGGGCTTCAAGCCAACATATGATGGTCCTCCAACTTTGTAAGGCCATAACTCTCAAACCGTGAGGAGTTATGTGACGTTCCACATACCAGAAAAAATGGCATGACAAGCACTATCCATCTAGGATTGTTTCAATGACAAATTCACTAATATTAATCTCATTATTGAGCAATTAAGCACGGTTTCTCTAACGATACTTATAGGATAACTCAACCGCAAAGCGTCTTCCCATGAGGGATTTCACCATAAGGGGGCCCTTTGGAGTTCATCCATTTCTACTCCTTATAAACCATGATAATATAGTAATGAGTCATCTTTATATCAATCCAACTATGCATCATGTATCTATGAAAACACATTGATCCATCCTTATCTATGCAATGAATCCACTTGACATCATGGACAATACATACTTCATCAATATACTATGACAAGACATTGTTCCTTTGACATCNCCTTCTTATAACCACTTTCCATAATTAGAAAGTTCTCCATTTACTTTATTATTTAAATAATCCTCCTTGACTTTGTCACTTCACTTTATTATTTAAATAATCCTATTTGACTTTGTCACTTCACTTTATTATTTAAATAATCGTCTTTGACTTTTTCACTTCACTTTATTATTTAAATAATCCTCTTTGACTTCGTCACTTCACTTTTAAATAATTTCTTCTTTGCAAGAACTTTGACTTCTTTGACCTTTGGGGGCTTCAAGCCAACATATGATGGTCCTCCAACTTTGTAAGGCCATAACTCTCAAACCGTGAGGAGTTATGTGAGGTTCCACATACCACCGAAAATGGCATGACAAGCACTATCCATCTAGGATTGTTTCAATGACAAATTAACTAATCTTAATCTCATTATTCAACAATTAAGAATGGTTTCTCTAACGATACTTCTAGGATAACTCAACCGCAAAGCATCTTCCCATGAGGGATTTCACCATAAGGGGGCCACTTTGGAGTTCATCCATTTCTACTCCTTATAAACCATGATAAGATAGTAATGAGACATCTTTATATCAATCCAACTATGCATCATGTATCTATGAAAACACATTGATCCATCCTTATCTATGCAATGAATCCACTTGACATCATGGACAATACATACTTCATCAATATACTATGACAAGACATTGTTCCTTTGACATCAATCCTTTGACCTTTGACATCAATCATTTGGAATCAATGAAAACATGATCCAACAATATCCCCCTTTGGCATTGATGGCAATACAAACATTGATGTCAACACCAATCATTGATGGAAACATTTAGACAAGGCATTGCTCTACATCAATAGTCATCTCAATCACATCAATGTGACTATATTTCCCCATTTGAAATCATTGGAAAAGGGTAGTTCTTTCCTTCGGGTTTCTCCCCCTATCTAAACTCTCCTTGGGGATGCTCCCCCTGCCTGAATGCCTTTGATCTTTCTTTGAATAATATCTCCCCTTTTGAACAAGGGATATCACTCTGATGTAATTTTGAAATCATATCCCTCATTCTTCCCCTATGACCATCACTTCCCCTGGAACTATGCCTATGTGTTCTTTCTCCAAGTATAGGGATAACTTTCCAAGTATTTATCTTTGCATATGATAAATCTCTCCTCTTGGAATCATGGGAATAAGAATGAATTCCCCTATGGGTATGTCTCCCCCTATCTTCTCTGCAATATGAACAATATGCTACCACTGCAATATGTTTCTACTTCAAATGCTACTACTCAACCGGAACACAGATCAACCGCTCTTTCTATGACGATCCTTGGACTTGTTCATGCATCAAACTCATTCCATACCATACATCATGAAGCAAAGGATATGTTAACAATGAAATAGAGAATTGTGAACAAAACATAAACCAAGTACATCATGTACCAAATTGTGTGCCAACCATGCACAACACCCATGTACCAACACCATAAAATGTGCCATAAGATATCATCAATGGAGTGCATCAACCATATGCCAATTTACATGTTCTAACTATGTATTATCCATATTATCCTACCTATATGCCAACCATGTGCCTCAAACAAGTGTCATATGCTTCTACTATGAATCAAGCATCATAACAAGTGTCTCAACTATATCATCCCATATATTATGTACCAAGTAATGCCAATGGTGTACATTAGCCAAGTACTATCATCCACAAAAATATACCATCTTTGAGTGTATCAACATGCACTAAACATGTATCACCACCTGTACCAAGCAAGTGCATCAACCATGCACCAATACCACAACAAGATGAACCATAATCAAGATGTGTCCTCATATATGAATGTCATATCAACCATAGACCACGTGCCAATCATATTGCTAGTAGGTTCCTCTATCAATGTGCCAAATGTGTACCAAACATGAATCAACTATAGATCAAGCTATGACTCATCAATTGTGTAAAACATGACCACTTCATCAACTCATCAACTACATGTCCCAATATATAGCTCATCCATATGCCAAATGCATGCACCAAGATATCCAACAAATATGCTTCCAATAATACATCATAAGATATATCAATGAAACTCAAATATGTACCAGTCATGTACCCCAACATATCATCCTCAACCTTTATTCACTACAGCAAATACTAAGCATCCAATATGTACTAGAAGTGTGCCTCAATAGATCAATGACATCTCTAGCTAGCATCATCATGATATATCTCATAACCAAAGTGCCATAACTTCACTGTCACAACCATCATTGTTCTTCAACAAAAAAATGTCTCAATCCACACTCTAGGGTTAGTACCATGCATCCAAGATAGTATTTCAACACTTAACCATATGTCACCACCATACATACATCAATTATGTATGCCAACATGTAATCATGAAAACCTGCAACAAACAATGTCAGACCCTCAAAAAAACCATGTCAGACCCTACAACAGAGAGTTATACCACTATTCCATGCTACAAATCATGTGCATAACCTTTTTCCCAAGGCTCTTTTACCATAGATACGTGACCTGTTGCACAAAAAGCTCACGTATGTATGCGACCTATTCATAGGTTAGCTTGTGTATGTATGTGATTTTTACCATTGTAAATCGCATATGCTTCTAAAGATGACAAACTTGAGCTTCCCTTAAGGATGCCATTTTTCTCTAGTTGTTCAGTATTCTTTACCCACTTCTGAATGTGTCCCTGCTTCTCATAACTTGATCTCTGAACTTCCATCTTTTCAAAAATGTCTTCCTTCCTAACTTCATGCCTTCTTCTAGTCATGCTATATGAATTCCCCATCATGGTCTTTCTTCTAGTGTTATAGCAATCCTGGTATTTGTGACCAAATCCACTATAGCTGTAGCATCTCATGATGTGACAATGAACAACAATTTGTCCTACTTTATTACATCTCAAATACCTTAGGGTGTTATGGAATCTATCTTTATCTTTTCTTTCATAATATATACATTTCAAAGCTTTGTGAACATATTCATTACATGAGTAATAGTGACCATGAAAAACATTTTCATACCTTTGCTTTGGTGTCCATCTTGAAGGTGTCTCTCTTCTTTGAGGTGTAAAGATGGCTTCTTGATGTCTTCCTTTCTTTGTTCTTTTGAAACTTTCCTTGCCTTGTGTATATGGTTGAATTGCAACATTATTTCCATCCTTTGAGAGTGAGGTACTTATCTCATGCTTCTTTAAGGTGTTTGCTTCAACATGTGTAGCTTCTTTGTTGCATCCAATACCCGATTTATCATTTGGTGATCTTTGACTATTCAAGATCTCATTCAAGATTGTTGAGCTATTCAAGAATTTGTTTGACTTTTCTACTTTCTTTCTAATATCAACAACTTCAGCTTCCAACTTATGACATGACTCTTCCTTTTCATTTACTTGATTATTTGGTAATTCCTCTGCCCTTTTGGCTTCTTCAATTTGGGTCTTGAGATGGACATTAACTTCAAGACATTTGCTAATCTCATCATCTAGCTTATTATTCTCTTCTATTTCATTCCTTAGTCTTGTGATCTCTTCTTCTTTTTCTTCTAATTGAGTCTCTTTTATTTCTTCTTGTTCCTTGAGCATTTCCTTTAACTTCAAGATATGCCTTTGATTCTTTTTAAGAAACTTTTTAGTGTTCTAAAAAAGATAGCTATATTCTATGTAACAATGGTCATAGTTGTATTCAAATAGACCCCATTCAACTTTCCTTTTAAGCCCTAATAGTTCTTCTTCTACTTCTTCCATAGGATAAATATCATTTAATTCTACACATACTATCTCTAGATTTTCTTCTTCACTTGTAGAGAAATATTCAACATCATCACATTTTGAAATATTGCAATCAGGGTTTTTTGGAGATTCTTTACCTTCATTGATCTTGATAGAATTATCTTCAGGGTCTTCCTTTTTTCCAACATCATCACATTTAGAATCATTTCAAATAGAGGATTTTGGAGATTCTTTACCGTCATTGTTCTTGATGGAGTTGTCTTTACGGTCTTACTTTTTTATTTGGTATATCTCCTCTATCTTTAGCCATAGATCCTTGGCGGAAGTGCATTGTCTCGTGCTCTCTTTGATAGAACTTGAGAGTCCACTAAGAATGGTCTTGAGAGCCAATGCATAATTATTCTTTTCTTCCCTTTAAGTTGCAAACTTTGACTTGTTCTTCAAAGGAACTGATCCACCAATAGTTTCTTTCCAAACACCCGCTCATATTTCCTTCAAATGCACCTTCATTTCTATTCTCCATGTAGAATAGTTTTCATCATCAAGGATTGGAACTTCAGCATCAATTTCTGTGTCCATGGATCTCTTCCAAGCTTGTTAAGTCTTATATTGAAGGCCCGATCTGATACCAATTGTTGGACACAATGACCACACTGAGAGGGGGGGGGTGAATCAGTGTAGGGCTCTTTTTAAAACTTCCCCTTCACAAAATTCCTTAGCTAGCAATCACCATTTACTCATTACTTATTGTTTTCATTTATAACCAGTTAAATGTGAACATACATCAACAACATATATCATCAAAATATATCATCAATAAGTCATCACCACAAGGAACAAAAAGAAAACAAGATGTATGTACAATTTTCCTTTTATTATGGACTACAATCCTTGGGTTATCAAAAACAACTAATTAGAGTTACAACTCCACAAGTGAACCAACTCAGCAATGCAAGACTCATCTTACACAACTCAACACCAACTGAGAAGAGGAATCAATCCTCAACAGATACCAATATGTCAATAGGTACACGACCTGTCAATAGTGAAACACGCGTATGTACGCGCCCTACAAGTAGTACGGATCGCGTATGTACACAGCCTGTCTATAATACAACCTGTGTATTCCTTCTGAGCAATTAGGGTTTTCTCTCCATGAAACACTCAGATCATCTATAGCCTTCAGTCGCATTCACTTATGTCTTTCACTGTCCAATCTGTACCATAATCAATATCAACACATCCAAACTCTCCAACAACTTACTCATGCTGCTCAACCATACAATGAATGCTACTCAAACATAAGTAACCAATATACTGTGGAAACCATATCAGTACTGAAAATGTTATATCCTCAAATAAATTGGTCAAAATTATTTGAGGAGGAGATAGAGAGTCATTAGAAAAAACTCTACTATTTTTTTTAGGGCTCATTTTAATGAGTTCCAGCTTGTAATTAAAGTTTGAAAAACATTTGATTTGTTATTTCCTTCAAAAATTCAAAACTTAGGTTTCGGTAGCTAATGTATTTTTCAAAAGGGATTCTAAGCTACCGAAATCCTATCTTTCGGTAGCTAAAACGCGAAACTCGGGGCTATTTTAGCTATCGAAAGCACATAAATTCTGCGTTTTTACTGGGTTGAGTCATCATTTTAAAATGATTATTCTGAGCGACTGGAGAATAATTTTGAGAAATGGGAGGATTTTGTTGTTCCTAACATGTCATAGAACAATAACCTCCCTCATTTTTCCTACAAGTGTCACATATTGGGAGAATCGAATCCATCTTTGATCCCTAATTTTTGGATCTGAGATTTCCCTGTTTGACACATGTTTTTGAAATGCGGATCCCAGGAAAATTAAAATGAATATCGAAGAACTGAGATAGGTTTTTTCTCAAAACAAACCGGTCTACAAAAAAATCTCTTAGTTTTCAAAATTATTTTTTTATTCGAGAGATATGGATGAATCTTTAAGAGAAATATTTCCAGAAATTTCTACACAGAACAGGGCAGAAAGCTACTATTTTTCCTAGATCACATTTTCTCGATTCCAGGACTCATGGGAACAATTTTAAATGAAGGATAATAATTATTATAATCCATATCAGCTTCCTATTCAAGATTTGAAGACATATGGTGAAAGAATGAAGCCAAATGGCATCTCTATTCTTGACAGAAATCACCCAGCTGCCAAACATAGATCTTGAGTTTCATGATCTTCACCTGCAGACTGTCAAATTCGAATTATAATGATAAGATTATATCTTACTTGATTAGATCTAATTTGATTTTGCTCAGTTATAGTTATTTCAGATCCATTTTTATATGATATTGAAACTTTGATTGTAAGGCTATAAAGCCAAGAGATTTTGAAGGATTGAAGGGGGGAAGACAGTCTGAGGATTGTGGTTCAACTTTAGGGACTCTTAGATACTTTGTACTCAAGCTTCTCATGTTCTTGTCAAACTAATACAAGCTCTTTTGCAATTACATGTTCAGATATACATTTTCCTTTCTATTCTATACTTGTACTTGGATGTTTTATTCATGTTTATTCTATTTACCTAATACCAGATAGATGTCATCCTATCTCTGTATTGATAATTGGAATTGCAAGTATATTTTCCTTGTTATGATTATCCATTCATATGTAAGTGTTTTATGTATGAATCTGCCAGCATAGTGAGAATTCTTCATCTTTTCACCTATATTGCAAACCCTCTGAACAGTGATAGTTATAAGCCTTGTTTATTTGGTTGAGTTTATGCATGTCTTGAGTGAATGAGGTCTGATTTAGTCATCTGACTTGATCCCATTTCCCATACATTATTAAACATTTAAGTTACCAACCTCATTCCCATTACAGTCAGAGAAAGACTCTTGGAGTGATAACAAAATGGTGCCGTTGCTGGGGATACGAAAGTGAAAGAAGAGTTTCCCGAGGAGAACGACATAGATCTGTTTCTTGATGGAAGACAAGAGACAGACATAAAATTTGACTGTAATCATTTTCCTGGCGAATCCACATTAAAGACTCCACTGGGGAGGATCTGGTTGATAAAAGATGAAGAGGCTGAAATCAAGATCCATGTATCAATTCATTAGTTTGTTTCATGAACTGTTGTTGTTCTTTACTAGCTCCTTCATATCTTTCCCTTCACATGTTAAAAGAATCATCCTCTGTTTTGTATATTCTGATGATCATTAGCCTTCTTTTGTATATCCATCTTTAGAAGAAGATTTGCAGCATGCTTGCATTGTAGATGTTGATTCAGTCTTTGTGCCTCAGCTTGTTCATAAAGATGACCATTTTATTTCATTTCCTTTAGAATCTAATCAGCCATGTGACCTTGAAAAGATAGAAATTATTTTAAAACCATTTCAGATCTTAGCTCCTCTTTCCATAATTTCTGAACCTTGCCAACAACTTACCATCTCTCATGATCATCCCACATCCTTTCAAGTTAAGATCCAGATGAAAATGTTCAAGCCTTTAAAGCTACCCCTTCTTCTTCATCCTTATCCTAATGGCTGTTATGAATATCTCCCTTGGTTTTCCGAAGAGAATCAAGCTTCAGCTGAAAGTCACTTGGAATCCTTTTTGGATATTATTGATCGTTTTCATATTGTTCATGAAGATGTGATCATGAGATATTTTTAAAAATCGTTGATCAGAGATGCTGCTATATGGTTTAAGAATCTAAGAGCTGACTCTATTGGCTCTTGGATCGAATTCTCAGAGGTTTTTATGAAATATTGGGGTGAAAACAAATCAGCAGATTCATACCTTGTTGATTTCTATGCCTTGAAGAAACAACAAAATGAAACCTTGCTTGTTTTCAATCGAAGATTTTGTAGCATTTACTATGGTATGCCTTTGGAAATCCGGCCTATGGAGAAAGTTGCCATGATTTATTATGTTATGGGTCTGCATTCAGAACTTGCCCTTCTCCTGTTAGAAAGGAAGTCTTCTTCCTTAAAACAATTGTTTGAGGATGCAGAAGGAGTGGAGGAGAATATATTTGCTTCAAGGTGGATTCGAGATCGAGATTGTTTTGAAAATATGCAAGTACATGAGCAATCAGAATGTCAGTATACTTCGTATTTTGAGCAGGAAGATAATGAGTATAAAGCAGTTTTGGAACAACAGCAAGCAGGTGAATTTATTTCAAATTGCAAATTAGATTCTTCAGTGGTTGTAGAGATTTCAATGGACAGGTATGAGTGTGAATTTTATGATCAGTTTGCAAATCAGGAAGAGTCTATGATAACTCATGATTGTGTAGACAGCTACATTTTTATAGTTGATAAAAATCTTTGTTATTCAAACACTCCTCTATCATCATTTTCTGAACGTTGTTCTGAAGAGGAGGTCATAGTGTTTGATGATCAGAAGGCGATCACAAAAGAATCAGAAAGTCATAAATATTCTAGCAAAGAAGTAGTCATAGAGATACAATTGTTTCCTAAAGAGCAACAAGTGTCTGACCTCAATTTCAAAGATCTAGTGGCAGCCTTCATAGAATCATACTTTTTAGAAAAATTGAAAGTTTCAGACTTCTTTAGCTTGCACATGTTGTCTGGTGAGTTTGGTTTTGTAAATGGCTTCTTATCATTCTTGTCACACCTCAAACATGAGCTATTAATTAGTGTGAATGATGATACTATTTCAGTGTTAAAATTTCTTGGATGGTTGTTATGGAAATCAACGTTCACTTAACCAATTGCAGAACTAGTTAGAGTAGAGTAGGGTAGGAAATAAGCTCACTGCCCAAGCATTTATTTTCTCCATTTTGCAGCAGATGTAGAAGTTACTGTGTGTGAATAAAGGCATCCTTGAAGATATACAAAGATCATCTATACAGGTCATGAAATATTTTCAGAAAAAGGTGAATGGTTGACTCCATGCCCAATGGAATGTTGACTCCATGCCCAATGAAATGCTGACTCCATGCCCAATGGAATGTTGAAGACGAAGTTACGGATTTTATTTTTCCAGAAAAGGCATCAAATTTGTGGTCCTTGAAACCTCACAGGGAGGCTTTCATCCCCAATAAGAGCCAAATGTTATCTCCTCAAATAAATTGGTCAAAATTATTTGAGGAGGGGATAGAGAGTCATTAGAAAAAACTCTATTAAATTTTTTAGGGCTCATTTTAATGAGTTCCAGCTTGTAATTAAAGTTTGAAAAACATTTGATTGTTCTTTCCTTCAAAAAATCAAAACTCAGGTTTCGATAGTTAATGCCTTTTTCAAAAGGGCTTCTAAGCTACCGAAATCCTAGCTTTCGGCAGCTAAAACACGAAACTCAGGGCTATTTTAGCTACTGAAAGCACATAAATTCTGCGTTTTTACTGGGTTGAGTCATCATTTTAAAATGATTATTCTAAGCGACTGGAGAATCATTTTGAGAAACGAGAGGATTTTTTTGTTCCTAACACGTCATGGAACAATAACCTCTCTCATTTTTCCTACAGGTGTCACATATTGGGAGAATCAAATCCATCTCTGATCCCTAATTTTTGGATCTGAGATTTCCCTGTTTGACACATGTTTTTGAAATGCAGACCCTGGGAAAATTAAAATGAATATCGAAGAACAGAGATATTTTTTTTCTCAAAACAAACCGGTCTACAAAAACCTCTCTTAGTTTTCAAAAATATGTTTTTATTAGAGAGATATGGGTGAATCTTTAAGCGAAATATTTCCAGAAATTTTTGCACAAAACAGGGCAGAAAGCTACTATTTTTGCCCAGACCGCGTTTTCTCGATTCCAGGATGCGTGGGAATAATTGTAAATGAAGGATAATAATTATCAGAAGCCAGATCAACTTCCTACTCAAGATTTTAAGACATATGGCGAAAGAATGAAGCCAAATGGCATCTCTATTCTTGACAGAAATCGCCCAGCTGCCAAACAGAGATCTTGAGTTTCATGATCTTCACCTGAAGACTGTCAAATTCAAATTATGATGATAAGATTATATCTTACTTGATTAGATCTAATTTGATTTTGCTCAGTTATAGTTATTTCAGATCCATTTTTATAGGATATTGAAACTTTGATGTAAAGGTTATAAAGCCAAGAGCTTTCGAAGGATTGAAGGGGGGAAGATAGTCTAATGATTGTGGTTCAACTTTAGGGACTCTGAGACACTTTGTACTCAAGCTTCTCATGTTCTTTTCAAATTAATACAAGCTCTTTTGCAATTACATGTTCAGATCTACATTTTTCTTTCTGTTCTATACTTGTACTTGGATGTTTTATTCATGTTTATTCTATTTACCTAATACCAGATAGCTGTCATCCTATCTCTGTATTGATAATTGGAATTGCAAGTATATTTTCCTTGTTATGATTATCCATTCATATGTAAGTGTTTTATGTATGAATTTGCCAACATAGTGATAATTCTTCATCTTTTCACCTATATTGCAAACCCTCTGAACAATGATAGTTAGAAGCCTTGTTTATTTGGTTGAGTTTATGCATGTCTTGAGTGAGTGAGGTCTGATTTAGTCATCTGACTTGATCCCATTTCCCATACATTATTAAACATTTAAGTTACCAAGCTCATTCCCATTACAGTCAGGGAAAGACTCTTGGAGTGATAACAGAAACATAAGAGTGTTTCTCACTCTTTCAATCAATCAACATAACCATATCACAACAGCCATACCAAGAATGCCTCAAGAATTCACCATACAATAAGAAAGATCATCCATGAAGACAACTATGTAACCATACCATAGTTTCTATGGCAGATATGAGCCCATAGAACGTAGATCTGGGACTTGCTTCAAAATTCAAGAACATGGCATCATCTCACACTCAAATCTTCATGACTTTATCCAATTGTACGCGCTATGTCCTCCCTCATCCTACGTGTGTATGTGTCTTGCCTCACTGTAGCCCATGTATATATGTGCTTTGGCCCACTACTTCTCACGTACTCTTTCAGAAACTAGGGTTTTTGAACTTCCGAAACTTTCGTTGTCATGATCTCAGACTTACGAAAAATTTGATGCATCCATGAGATCCTCCAGTCAATCTCTCTCTCAGAATAGATCTTCAAAATATTATCAAGAGATGTCTATCACAAGAGACCCTTGCCTCTTATTTATACTCTCCAAGTAGCTTCCTTAGAAGCATCTTCTAGGCCACTTTTTTCACATAGCCACTTTGTCCACATAGTCACCTATGTCCAACTTTGCCCAATTTTCCACTTGTCCATGTATCCAATATCCACTTGACCACTTAACCCATTTTCCTCATTTTATGGTTATTCTTCTTATAACCACTTTCCATAATTAGAAAGTTATCCATTTACTTTATTATTTAAATAATCGTCCTTGACTTTGTCACTTCATTTTATTATTTAAATAATCCTATTTGACTTTGTCACTTCACATTATTATTTAAATAATCCTCTCTGACTTTGTCACTTCACCTTTAAATAATTTCTTCTTTGCAAGCACTTTTACTTCTTTGACCTTTTGGAGCTTCAAACCAACATATGATGGTCCTCCAACTTTGTAAGGCCATAACTCTCAAACCGTGAGGAGTTTTGTGACGTTCCACATACCACCAGAAATGGCATGACAAACACTATCCATTTAGGATTGTTTCACTAACAAATTCGCTCATATTCATATCATTAGTCCTCAATTAAGCATGCGTTTTATAACCATACTTCTAGGATAACTCAACCACAAAGCATCTTCTCGTGAGGGCTTTCACCATAATGGGACCACTTTGGATTTCATCCATTTGTACTCCTTATTAACCATGATAACACAATAATGCATCAACTTTACATCAATCAAACTATGCATCATGTATCTATGAAAACACATTGATCCATCCTTATCTATGCAATGAATCCACTTGACATCAAGGAAAATACATACTTCATCAATATACTATGACAAAACTTGTTCCTTTGACATCAATAATTTGGAATCAATGACAACATGATCCAACAGATAGGTGGAGAAGGAATTCCATCTAGAGATCATACAGGTCAAGGAGAAGAGAAACAAGAGGCAATTATAGGTGGGTTTCATAGGATAGAAGCTAGAGGAAATCATAGCACCATACGAAAGTATCCATGCAAGTGTTTTGTACATTTACATGGTTCACAGTAGAGAAGGTTGCGTATTTATGTGGGTCGGCTGAAGGAAAATCTTGTACACCTCAAATTACATGTTGTTTAGGGGCCATATGACTATAACATACCTGAAACCCTAATCCTCACTTAGGTTGGTAGGGTGTCACGATTTCTCTCTTCATAACACTCAGGTGAGTACTTGGAAACATCGGTGTCTATGTCATGATTTCTCCTATAAAAACATAAGCTATGTTACGTCTTACAAATTCATGGCTACAGATCTCCTTCAGAGTCAATTGAGGTATACAAGAATATAAACATCCCAATCGTATGGTTGGAATTCCTCCTCGGCCTCATCTACACACCCTATAGATAAGTTGGACTTACTCCCATTAGGGTACTTACTCACTAGAGTCACCAACCTCTATGATGGAATCATTCCGATGGATTACCTTAATGATCTAATGGATTTCAGATATCCTAGTTCAATGGATATGATTTCATCACAACCTCTACTAAATCAACGGCTACCCTCCTATCATGTCCTGGTCTTACCATTCCTAATGGGGTCCACCTCAATTTACGGATGAGATGAAGTCTCATCCATTACATATCGACAACATACTTTCTTTCTCAGAACTGCTCCTTATCGAAGTATCTCCATTCTAACAACATTAACTAGTCCAAGTCAGCCACTCTAAACACACATGCCATGATAGATTGGATGGTCCTCGTTCACTTGATCCAGTGAATGTATTATGGCTCAAGGGATCCAACTAATCACTAGATAAGGTAGAATAACTCTCCTCCTATGGGAATTTCTCATGAGATCTAATGGTTGTAATCCTATAGGAATTTTTTGCAATATATATGGTCCTTAGACTCCTTTTCATCATAATCCCCCTTCAAATCTCCTTTTTGGAACCCTGGTCGACCTTACGTTGATAGACTATCATCTGGATCCAACGATCCCAAAATACACCATATCCATATTCCAACAAATCAAATATTCTTGTTAACTTGGGATTTCCCTCATTGGATTCCTATTACGATCTGGCCCTTGATTTCTTTGATGGGTACCCCATCTGATAAATGGTCTAGATTTGATCACTACGTCGATCCAATGACTGCAAGTCATCCTTACTAAACTTGGGTTTTCTAAAGTATGACACCCCTTGTATAGAGTGACTTCCTACAATATTTCACCCATGTTCCAAGCCATGATACCACAATGGGAATGATTAAGTTGGATTCCAAACTTGAGATGATCTAAGAAGGTTACTCTCCTTCCTCCTCTGAAAACAAAAAAAAATTTCCCCTTCCCACTCAGCTTAGGGTCTCTACATATTTATCAGGTGGTTTGTCAACTAGATTTCCTTTGCACAAGGGATTCTCTTCTCTCCTAAACAGTCCCTTAGTGACATCCCCTTACCAGTGTCTCTTTTTTTCTAGTAAGCACCAAGTTGTAGCCCTATATTGCTCTAGTTATGACCCAGGTATTCTCTGTTTCAGGGTGATCAATCTTAAATTGGATAAGCTTCCTATTTTCCTTAAGGAAATATTCATTTTTTTTTCTTCTTCAATCTGTGTCCAGGAGAACCTATGCTCATTGCGCCCTTTTTCTCTGTGATTCTACCACTGACACTTTCTTCTCTAGTTAACTCTTCTCGAGTTCTCGTGTACTCAGATATCCTATGTTACCATTATCTACTACTTGATGTATTCTCTTTCATCTGTGCATTTGGTGTCACGTCCCGTGTGTTATATTTGGTGGTGTTTCTTCCACCTTTTGGTCTCTTCCTCTACCAATATCCTTGGGATTTTTGTGGCCTTCCTACAGACATGACCTGCAGTCCGTAGTTCCCATTTTGAAGGGATAAACTGTGGTTTCCTATTTTTATCCATTCAATAGTCCCCTTTCTTCTTCAAAATACCAATTCATCAATCAACCATTAACCGCCTCAACCACTTCCCTGACCTTCCATAACTGGTCACGTGGCTCATTCATATCGGGTACACTATGAGGTATGATATTATTCTTAGCAAGCATAAGTTATCTTGTTAAACAAGCTTCTCATTTTCTTGATAAAAATAACTCAGTTCCCCACTCCATGTCACTTCATCAATCCCTGCATCATCCATTCCCTACTTGTGTATTATGGCCAATACTTGCAAGGATAATCCCTCTAATCAGTCAGTAGTTTTGGTGTTTTCATCAAATTAAAACATAATTACATTCTTCAAAAACATATTTATATGAAGTATTATCATAATTACAGTTTTGGGGGAAAACATGGTGTTACATTCCCCTCCCCTTTAAAAGAAACACCATCCTCGGTGTTTAAAACTCATGTATGTAAAATTATATAGAAAACCAAATTGGGTATGCAAGTATCATGTCATGTTCCATCTCCCATATAGCTTCATCTTTTCCAAAGTGATTCCATTGCACCTTGATCTGCATGATGGCTTGGTTCCAAAGCATTGTTTCTCTCTTGTCCAAAATGCATTAAGGTTCAAGATAGAATTATCTCTTTGGTTGCACATGTATCATAGTCTGATCAATAATATGATTAGAATCATGTACATACTTATTTAATAGAGACACATGGAACACATCATGAGATTTAATAGTAGGTGGTAATGCAATTTTGTCTGCCATTGGTCCTATCCTTTCTAGGACTTCAAATGGCCCATAGTAGCAGGGTGCCAACTCAACACACATTCCCATTCTCAGGTAACTTATTTTGGGTTTCACTCAGATATATACATGATCTCATACTTTGAACTCTTTATGAGTCCTCTTGCTATAAAAATATTTCTTTTGTATGTCCTGAGCTACTTTCATATTATACCTTATATTTACCATGGCATGTTCCATTTCTTTCAGTAATTCTGGTCTAAGTGTGATCTTATCCACTAGGATATTTAAACTAGTTGGAACTCTACACTTTCTTCCATACAAGACCTCAAACAAGCTCATATTCAATGATTCTTGGTAACCATTGTTGAAGGAAAACTCTACCAGGGGTAGATACTCTTCCCACTCCTTAGGTCGATGCATAACATGCATCCTCAAAATTTCCTCTAACACTTTATTCACCCTTTCGGTCTAATCATCTGTTTGAGGATGGTAGGCCATGCTAAATGATAGTTGCATCTCCAAGCCTGCAAAAAATATTTTCTATAAGTTTTAGGTGAACTTAGCATCTCTTTCTGAGATTATGATTTTAGGAAACACATGCAATATGAAAATGTATTTTATAAAATGTTAGAAACGTCTATGTCTTTAAAAGTAGACTTAATGGGAATAAAATGAGTTTCCTTGATTATCTTATCCCTTGATTTTCTTAGGTAGACCTGTAATAAAATCCATGGAAATCACTTCCCATTTCCACTCTGGAATAAGAGTTGCAATAGACCTGTAGGATGTTCATGCTCAAATTTTACTTGTTGGCACTCTAAACATTTTGAAATATATTGAGCAATGTACCGCTTCATTTCCGACCAATAATACAACTTCCTTTTTTTTGTTACCATTTTCTGGTAACTAAGGTGACCTACATATGGTATTCTATGGAATTATTCCATGACTAGATGTCTTAGATCTGTTGAATTGGGCATGTATAGTCTATTCTTATACAACAACAAAATATCATCCCTAAGATGATATCCCTCATACTTATTTTCCTTGGGTTCTTGTTGTAATCCTTTCATGACTTGACTGAGAACTCGTCTTCTTGCAAGAGGGTTTTGATACTCTTATTGATTTTGTTCTCTCCTACACTTGTTGTTTCTAAGTGTATTTTCTAGATGCTTCAGCTGAGTGCATCCACCACTTTATTTTCCTTTCCTTTTATATGTTTTATTTCAAAATCAAACTCGCTAATGAGTTCCATCCACCTGGCTTATATAGCATTCAACCTTGGTTGGTTGAATAGGTAATTTATACCATAGTGGTCGATCATCAAGATACATATTCTCCCGAGTAAGTAATGTCTCCACATATTCAATGCATGCAGAATAGCTTCCAAATCTAGATCATGGGTGAGATATTTATGCTCATGCTCATTCAAATTTCATGATTCATAACAAATGAATTTCCCTTATTGAATGAGAATGCCACTGAGTCCTTCTTTGTAAGCATCTGTGCAAACCAATAAATCCTTTCCTCAGTTTGTGATCTTTGTAATAGGGGAATTAGTCTGAAGGTGCTTTAGTTGCTAGAAGCTTTCTTCACACTCTGGTGACCATATAAACTTCTTCCTTTTTCTTTGTAATGAAGTAATGGGATTACCAATATTGGAAAAATCCCATTAAGGATCTTACTTCTGTCACATTTCTATTGGTAGGCCAATCCATGATGGCCTTGATCATCTTAGTATCCATTGTCACTCCTTCTGCTAAGATCACATGGCCTAGATATTAGATTTCCTTTTGAAAGAAATCAAATTTATTGAACTCAACGTACAGATGGTGTTCTCTTAACACTTGTAGCACCATCCTAATATGTTCTTCATTCTCTTCTCTATTCTTGGAATACACCAAACAAATTTCCACAAAAACTAAGACAAACTTGTCCAAATACCTACTGAGCACGCTATTCATAAAACACATGAATGTAGCTAGTGCATTCACGAGTCCAAATGGTACCACCACAAACTCATATTGTTTTTACCTTTTCCTAAAGGTTTTCTTGTGGATGTCCTCATCCTTGATTCTAACTTGGTGATATCCCGACCTCAAATCAATGTTTGAGAAAACTACAACTATCTATAGTCAATACATGATATCAACATGCCATCCTTCTTCTTTAGAAAGAGGGATGGTTGTGCCCATGGGGACACAGTCGGACTGATGTAACCTTTATCCAAAATTTCCTTTAGTTTCATATTCATCTCCACCAACTCTGGTATGCTCATTCTGTAAGGCACTTTTGACATTGGTACTTCTCTAGGCACAATATCTATTGATAAATCAAGATCTATTTTTGGAGGTATTCCAAGCACGTCCTTTGGGAACACATCTTTGAATTCCCACAACATTTGGTGATATTCAACCTTCATCTATTTTATCTCTTCTAAGTTAATCACTTGTATAGCATACAAGGGACATCCTTTTCTACTGAACTTTTTGAGATGTAACGTTGGTATTTTCCTTATTGAAACTAGATTCTGAATGCCTTGCAAAGTCCTTTCATTTCCTTCCTCATATTCACATTCCAAAAATAATTCATAACAATTTAGCCTTGCCTTGTGAGAAACTAACCAATCCATTCCCAACAATACATCATAGGATCCTAGGGGTAGGATATTCAAGGCTACATGAGTTTACAGTCCATTCACTTCAATCGTACATGCCTCAATCAACTCAACCACTTTTCTCTTTGTTTCAGTGGCTAAATGGACTAACCATGCTCTCACATGTTTCTTTCTCTACAATGAACATGCCTCAAAAAATCGAGACAAAATATAACTAAGTTTAGAACCTGGGTCAATTAAAATAGATACAGTTCAATTAACAATAATACCTTCCAATTCCACCACAAAGGCTTGGTGGTCTTCTTTTTACAATTCTCTATAGCTGCGTAAATTCGTGGCATGCTTCAAACTACATAATTGATTGTAGTTGCTTCATGCACATTATACACCTTTATGTCATCATGTTTCATGTGGGAGCAATCCCTCAACAACTTTGGTTCTCCACATCCCCTACATTGCAATGGTCCTTTCTTGGGATCATCTTCTCTTCCTCTTCCTTGCTATGCTGGCTTATTTTTAGTTTGAGATAGAAAATTTTGTTGATGCACACTCCTTCTTGGTTGACCCAACTATGCACCTCTCCTGGAATTCTTGTAGGAAAATGACTTGAATCCATTCTTCTGGAATACACTCTTGTCCTTCCTCTTCCATTCCTTTGAAGGCTCTTTCTTATGCTTAGAATGATCATACCAACACTTATCCTTTAGAATGGTGTCCTCCAATGTCTTGAGTTTGTCGAATTCAATTTGATCCTAGTAAGATTGTGGAAACCCACTAAGAAAATGATGGATTTTTTCATTCTCATCCTTGAGGTAGGGGATAAACCTAAACAAATCCATAAACCTTTTGACATATTCATCCATAGTAAGTTGTACCAACATAATCTCTTGGAATTCCTTGATTTTTTCATTGTAATACTTTTCTGATAGGTAATCTTTTCGAAAGTGTTTCTAAAAATGTTTCCATGTAATTTTTCTTTCCTTCATCTCTTTTATTTCCTTGAGGTCTTCCCACCAAATGGAATCTCCTCCATTTAGGTTAAATATGGAAATCCTTGCCTTGGTATTATTGGAGTAATTGTGTACCTGAAAGTATTTATTCAATTCAAACAACCATGCTTCAACTTCTTCTAATTTATTTATCTCTTCATCAAAGGTAGGCAGCTTAGCCTTATTGAATTCTTCAGTCAAATAACTCAGAGAAATACTCATATTATTCTTTGGGATACTTGATTTTGTGCCACTAGTGGACAACTCTATTGAGGTAGTCTTCCTGCTAGGCGACTCTATGGAAACACTTCCACCTGATCTACCTTTCTTGGCATCCAGATGCCTCTTTCTAGAATAACTCTTTCCCACATCTATGTGAGCTAATCCATGATTTTGGGCATCCAAATGGGTTTTAAACCTATCCGACTATTGAAGTTATGAATTGCTAGGACCGTTTTGCATAATTTTTGGATTTCAGATAGGCTCTGCAATAACACTGCATTAAATTCTACTTGTTCATCTTGGGCTCTCATAAGCCTTTTATTTTCTTCCTTCAGACTTCTAATTGTGGCCATCAAATCTAGAGGAGTTTATCTATCCCTCCGGCCATCAGAATCCTCATATTTGAGGTGTGAGGTGTCATCCATATTGTGTCATACCAATCACCTATGCTACCCTTCTATACTTCCTACATGCTAAAAAAACCACCATCATTAGAAATTTCACTATTAGTTTTAAATTGTGCATGTTAAACAACATTCCATTTTTTTCTTTTTTAAACCATTTTTAAGTGGCCTTATTGACCCATTCAAGCCTAGAGTTTGAAATCTCCTCTGATACCACTATGTAACACACCTGGCCCCATAATACTCACTTAGGCTAGCGAGGTGTCACAATTTATCCCTTCATAATACTCAGGTGAGTACTTGGAAACATCAATGTCTATGTGAGGATTTATCTTATCACAACATAAGTAACGTTACGTCTTACAAATTCATATCTACAGGTCTCCTTCAGAGTCATTGGAGGTATCCAAGAAACTAAAAACCCCAATTGGATGGTCGCCATTCCTCCTCGGCCTCATCTGCATATCTTGTAGCTAATTAATACTTACTCTCATCGGGGTACTTGCTCACCAAAGTCACCAACCTCTCCGATGGAATCATTCTGATGGATTACCTTAAGGATATAATGGATTTTGGATATCCCAATTCAATGGCTATGATTTCATCAAAGCTTCTACTCAATTGATGGTTAACCTCCTATCATGTCCTAGTATTACCATTCCTATTGGGGTTCACCTCGATTTACGGCTGAGATCAAGTCTTGTCCATTCCAAATCAAAGGTCTAATTTATTTTTTGAAACTCATCCTTATTATAGAATCTTTGTTTTGACTCCACTGACTACTCCAAGTTAGTCACTTTGAACACATGTACCCCGACATATCGAATGTTCCTTTTTCATTTTATCTGGTGGATGTATTGTTCCTTAAAGGCTCCAAGTATTCACTAGATAACTTAGAATAACTCTCATCCTAGGGGAACTTCTCACGAGATCTGACAATTGTAATCCTATAGGCGTTTTCCATCAGATCTATGGTCCTCATAATCCATGTCAACGAAATCCCACTTCAAATCGCCTTTCTGGAACCTCAAGAAACCTTTTGTCTATAGACTATCATCTGGATCCAACGATCCCAAAATCCACCATATCCATACTCTAATGGATCAATAGGTCTTGTTAACTCAATATTTGCCTCATCATATTCCTATTATGATATTTCCCTTGATTTCTTTGATGGGAATTCCATCTGCTCAATGATCCATATCTGCTCAACACATCGATCCAATAGTTACAATTCATCCCGAATGAACTTAGGTTTTCTCCAGGAAAAACAATCTAATTTGGGACTTAAACCTTTAGTAATTTATTTAAGGATATTTTTACCCAATATCTAAGGGTTATAAAACTAATTTAATACCATCAAAGGCCTCTCGATTTTATGAGAAATTGTAACTACCTTTTAAGAGAAATTGTAACTACAAAATATTTCTACACAGATATTGTAACTACCTCACAAATCAAGGTCCTTCTTTTCTCACTGGAATCTCTCCAATCCACATGAATTCCACATAACTGGTTAAATAATGTTTTTGTCCATCTCTTGCAAGATTTCCACTAAAGTTGTAAGGTCCACATGGATACAGACTTTCCATACTTACTCATTTTCACAATTTAACAGGTTAACAATGGAAACATCAGTCCATCCCAATCATTCATAGGTTTCATTAATCAATTACAATAATTTACATTTCCCATTGAATCATATAATTTCATACAACCATCATTCATGCACAAATTAAACAAGTCAAGTTATACACTTATCTGATTAAGGAAAAATTTCAATACCAACTAACTGAGAGAGGACACATTTCCTCCCAAACTTAGGTCACACTGCAGAGTTTGTTCCTATAGTATTCCACCCACATGTAAAGTCGTGATACCACAAGGGGAATGATTCAGTTGGATTCCAAACTTGAGATGATCTAGGAAGGTTACTCTCCTTCCTCCTATGACAATAGCATAAGTTTCCCCCTTCCCACTGAGCTCAGGGTCTCTACAGGTTTATGAGGTGGTTTATTAACTATATTTCTTTTGCATAAGGAAGTCCCTTCTCTACTAAATAGTCCCTCGGTGACCTCTTCTTACCAGTGCCAGTTTCTGTCCAATAAGCACCAAGTTTTATCCCTTTATTTCTCTAGTATGGATCCAAGTCTTCTCTGTTTCAGGGTGATCAATCTTAAATTGGACAAGCTTCCTATTTTCCTCAAGGAAATATTTCCATTTTGTTTTATTCTTCAATCTATGTCCACGAGAACCTCTGCTCACTATTCCCTTTTTGTCTACGAGTCTATCGTTCATGTGTTTCTTCTCAGGTTAACTCTTCTCGAGTTCCCATGTACTGGGATCTCCTCTAATACCATTCTCAACTACTCATTGTATTCTATTTCATATGTGCATTTGGTCTCATGTCCTATGTGTTGTCTCTGGTGTTGTTTCTTCCACCTTTTTGTCTCTTCCTCAACTTATCTACTTAGGATCCCCATGGAATTCATGTAGACATGACCTACAGTTTGCAATCTCCATTTTGAAGGGACAAAACATGGTGTCATGTTGTCATTCATTCAATTGGCCCCTTGCTTCTGTTGGATTAATGAGAGGAGGGATGAATCAATAATAGAGAAATTCAATCCTTTTCTAACCACAATATGCAAGTGTTATATCAATGTAGCATTATCATCCAATAGTTGCAGAGTAAATAAACAATGAACAAATGAGAAATCATACACATACACAGTACACCAGTGTTTTTACGTGGAAACCCAAAGCGAGAGAAAACCACATAATGATTTTTCTTATATGTATTTAAGAATTACATTCATTGGAAGCACCAACTTCCTTTTTTTTTCAGCTGCAATTGGCAGGAGCCTCCAACCCCCTAGTTTCTCAGGATACAACCTGAGGGAAGCTCCAACTCCCCAATTCTATGGCTACAACCAGAAGGAGGATAAAACCCCCTATGTTCTCCAGCTACAACTGGAAGGTGGATACAACCACTTGTCCTTGCCCCGTCCAAACGCACTGAAATAAGTGCCAAATATAGAAACTGAATATGTCACTGAGAAACCCGTCACTGTATACTCATCAACTAATCTGATATGATCACATATATCTCAAATGTACAAATTGAATATGTCACTGAGAAACCTATCACTGAGAAACCTGTCACTGTATACTCAACAACCAATATGATCTGATCACATATACCTCAAACACTATACCACAAGTTTGTACCTCAGACCATGTGCTAGAACCTCACTGTTATACAACCTCTATCTGTACCAATAACTTCAGCAACATACCTCAACCGAAACCCCTCAAACATGAACCAATACTAAACTTCAGTAGATCTTCCTCAGATCAACTCTACAACAAGCCATAAACTCCCAAGAGGGCATCCAACATATTTATAAGGAAAACCCTCAACTTGATTCATAAATTCAACACTACACATATGAGAACCATACCTTTTCTTCTTCTTGTAGCATTCTGTTGCCACGGTTTTGCTGCTGCGAATCCACTGTTGCAATTTTTCTTCCTCACTTTTTCTGCTGTTGTTTTTCTACCTCACTTTTCCTACTGTGATTTTTCTACCACACTTTTTCTACTGCACTTTTCCTGCTGCAATTTTCATGCTGTGATTTTTCTGCCACACTTTTTCTATCACACTTTTCCTGCCGCAATTTTTATTCTACAATTTTCCTGCTGCACTTTTCTTGCCACACTTTTTCTGCCGCACTTTTTTTGCCACACTTTTTCTTCTGCAATTTTTCTGCCACACTTTTTCTGCTGTAGTTTTCCTGCCGCACTTTTTTTCCGCACTTTTTATGCCACACTTTTTTTTCCATTGTTTTCCTGCCGCACTTTTTTCTATCAATAATACCTACCCAAATAACCTTTCACAAAATAGATATTCAATTATATTCAAGTGTGATTAAATGAGAGAGCCTTGCCTCTTATTTTTACTTTCATGTAGCTTACTCAAGGGGTTATATTTTAACCATCTTAACCCACTGTCCTTATTTTAGGGTTAACCCACTTATAACCACTTGTCCACTTAACTTAACCACTTTCCATAATTAGTAAGTTCTTCATTAACTTTATTATTGAAATAATTTCTTTTGCATCCTCTTTGACTTATAGTACACTCATCACTTCACTTTATTATTTAAATGATTTCTTATTTGCAAACACATTGACTACTTTGACCTTTTGGGGCTTCTAGATGACTCATGAGGGTTCTCCAACTTCACATGGCCATAACTCTCTAACCGTGAGGACTTATGTGACATTTCACATACCACTGGAAATGGCATGGCATGCACTATCCATCTAGAATAGTATTACCTGCAAATATATCAAAACTCATACCATTATCCATCAAACAAACTTGGGTCCATTACCCAAACCTTTGTGCTACTAGAATTTGCTACCAGATTTTCTTCAAGGGTTGACATCAATGAAAACCAACCCAATTAATCAACAATCTCCCCATTTGGCATTGATGGAAACACTTTGATGCAATACTGAATTCATGTCATGCAATACTGAATTCATATCACTCATGCTCCCCTTGCGACCATCACTCCCCCTAAAACCATGTCTTTGTGCTCTGCATCTGATGCATCTGATAAATATATCCCCCTTTGTCATCAATGGCAAAGGTATCTGTCCATCTGGGGATTCTCCCCCTAACTGAACTGTCCTTGGGGATACTCCCCCTGACTGAAATCTTCCTGAAACTGATCTCCTGACCTCGACTATCCTCTTTATGGTGCTTCCTGATGTAAATATAAGACATATAAGATAATCATTAAAAATCATTCATTTTGGAGTAGAAATTACTCTGAGTCTCTTGCGAAGATAATCAAAGGATTCTCGTGGAAGCATTTTTGTAAAGATCTTTGCCACTTGTTCTTTTGTGCCCACATATTCAACTATGATGTTATTCTCTGCAATATGTTCCCATAGAAAGTGATACTTGATTGGAATGTGCTTTGTCTTGGAGTGCATCACCGAGTTCTTTGAGATACTGATGGTGCTTGTATTATCACAATAGATTGGAATGGGCTCATCATACTCAACCTGTATATCTGTTAGAGTTTTTTTCATCCATAGAACCTGTGTACAACATGTTGTTGCTGCAATATACTCTGCCTCGGCTGTAGATAAGGATATTGATGATTGTTTCTTGCTTATCCATGATACTAAACACTAACCCAAGTAGAACTTTGCTCCATTGGTGCTTCGTCGGTCATCAATGCAACCTGCCCAATCTACATCTGTGTAGGCAATAAGTGATAGATCCTTTCCTTTTGGATACCATAATACAAACTCCTATGTTCCTTTGAGATATATGAAAATCCTCGTCACTGCTAATACATGTGATTCCTTTGGTGTTGCTTGGATCGTGCCACATGTCCAACTGCTTGCATCACATATGGTCTGGATGTTTTCACAGTGGTAAGTTACCAATGATTGACCTGTATTGCCTCTGGTTTGTAGAATTTGAATCATCATCTTTTCTCAACTTTCAACTAGTTTTCATAGGAGTGGTAACTGGTTTGCAATCTTCCATTCCGAACCTCTTTAGGATTTCTTTGATATACTTAGTTTGAGAAACAAAAATTCCTTGGTTTCTTTGACGTATCTGAAGACCCAGAAAGAAGGATATTTCTCTGATTAATGACATTTCAAATTCATTTTCATATCCTTTGCAAATTTCTAGCTTAACCTGTCATCATTGCTTCCAAAAATAATATCATCAACATAAGCTTAAATTAATAAAATACTATCTTGAGTTACCTTAATGTAGAGGTTGTTGTCTACACTTATTTTTCCGAGCCCTGCCTGATGTAGATATTTATCCAGTCTAGAGTACCATGTTCTAGGAACATGTTTTAGACCATACAAGGACTTCTTCAATTTACACACATAATCTGTGTTCTCTGACAACTGAAATCCTTCTGGTTGTTCAATGTAGACTTCTTCTTCAAGTTCCCCATTTAGAAAAGATGATTTCACGTCCATTTGATACACTTTAAGATTCTTGGAGCATGCATAAGATAGGAGCAATCAGATTGCTTCCATTCTAGCAACTGGAGCAAATGTTTCTTCAAAGTCGATTCCTTCAACCTGTGCATATCCTTTACATATCAATCTAGCATTGTTCCTTGTAACATGTCCATCTTCATTCAATTTATTTCTGAATACCCACTTTGTGCCAATCACATTCTTATTCTTTGGTCTTGGAACCAATTCTCAAGTGTCATTCTTCTCTATTTGATCCAATTCTTCATCCATAGCCTTATTCCAAAATTCATCCTTGTTGGCCTCTTCAAAACTTTTTGGTTCAATCGTAGATGAGAGTGCTAGGTGTGTTTGTTCTAGTGAACGGATTCTTCTTCTAGTCTCAACTCTTGCATATTTGTTTCTGATAATCTGATATGAAGGATGAGTCTCCTGTGCTTGTTTTCTAGGTGTCTTTGGAGGCACTTGTTGAACTTGCTCTTCTACTTCTGTCTAATCCTCTTCATATTCCCCTTCTAATTCTTCTTCATCTTCTTCTTCTTCTTCATAAAGTTGTTCCATTGATTCATTTTCTTCTTCCTTTAATTCTCGTTCACCTGTTTCATCAATTGTTACATTGATGCTTTCCACAATTTTTTTCAACCTCAGATTGTAACACTTGTATGCTTTCCTTATACTTGAGTAACCAACAAGTACTCGTTTGTCCACACGAGAGTAAAACTTTCCCATTCTTCCATATTATCTTTTGATGTAGCATTTGCTTCCAAATACTTTGAAGTGCTTCACATTTGTTGGTCTTCCTTTCCATAGCTCGTAGGGATTTTTGTCAGTGTTGTTTCTAAGCATTACTCTGTTTTGAATGTGAACCGTTGTATGCACTGCCTATGTCCAAAAGATATCTATTAATTTGGAATCCATTAACATTGTTTGAGTCATTTCATGTATTGCCATGTTCATTCTTTCAACAAATCCATTTTGTTGAGGTGTCCTACCAACAGAGAATTACCTTTTTATTCCATGACTGTTGCAATAGTCCATAAATTCCTTTGATGTGAACTCTCCTCCATTATTAGATCTCAAACATTTGATTTTTGAATCCATTTCCTTTTCAACCATTTTCTTATAGACCTTGAAGTTTTCAAAATCTTCTGACTTATTCCTGAGAAATCAAACTGCAGTCATTCTTGTATAATCATCAACTAATAACATAAAGTATTTCTTACCTTTTAAACCCTTTGTTGTAGTTGGTCCAACTAGATCAGTATACACAATTTCCAGTGGTCTTGTCGTTGAATATTCTTTTGATTTAAACCTGGTCTTTGTTTGCTTTCCTTGTTGAGAATGCTTGCATAAAGTGTTAGCTGGTTTCGTAATCTAGGGAATTTCTCTAAATGCTTCCTTTTTGCTGGCTTTGACAAGCTTACCAAAGTGTATGTGACCCATTCTTCTGTGTCATAGCCAACTTTCATCTTCCTTTCCTAGACAACATTTTTCATTTCCAATTTACTTAGTACATATATGTTTCTTGAAGTTCTTGCAGTTGTTGCAATCAATTTTCCTGAACCTTCTTTTCTTATCTCACACTTTTGTGAATCGAAAGTAACTTTATGACCTTGGTCACACATTTGTCTCATGCTTATAAGATTATGTTTCATATCTTCTACTAGTAGAACATTTTCTTCCTTAGTATTATTGTTTCTGGTTGTTGATTCTGAAATATGAATCTTCTTGATGGAAGAGTGTCCCTGTAATCTTCCTTGTAGATCTTCCTATCCCCTTTGATTGTTTATGCATAGCTTTTTGGATATGTTTCATGTTCTCTTGTTTTGGAGATTGATCCCTTTTCTGTCTCATTGTATCCAAGTTCGGACTTGTCACGATGAGGTTTTTGACTGCTGATAATGTCATCCAAAACTTTTGAGTTGTTCTGCATATTTTTCTTTTGAAGATCCTTTCTTAATGTGACAATCTCTTCTTCCAAATTTCCAATGATCCCCTCTCTTTCTTCTATATTTTCTTTGAGTGCTTCTTCAATTCTTTTATCTTCTTGTATTTGAACCTTCAAATTTGTGATCATTTGTTATAGTTCATGAGTGTCTTTTTTCATGTCTAGTTTCTCTTGTAGCTTCTTTTTTTTCTTCTTTTCTCTTCTTATAACTTCTATGGCACAGAACAATTCTTATCGGTAGTCAATTTATGCCTCTTCCTATTCTTCTTCGACCTCTTCATATTTTTTTTCGGTGTCTTCTTTGTTAGAGTCTTCTACTTCCATGAACAAAACGCTTTATGTCAAACTATCACTGACTTCATCTTCATATGACGATGACATGTCTTCTTTGGTGCATAATTTTTTCTATAAAACTTTCTTTGTGGTTCTTTTCCCTTTATATGTTTGTTTGCTATTTGAGTAATCTCCATCATTTCTCTTAGTTTTCTTATGAGGACATTTGTTAGAAAAATGACCAATACCATCACAATTAAAACAAATCAAAAGAAGCTTACCTCTATATCTAATGTTGGTTCCCTTGTTCAATCTTCTGAAAAAGTTGGCCACTTCTTCATCATCTTCCGAGATGTCACTGTTGTTGCTATGTTCTTTTTCCTTCTGCTTTCCCTTTTTATTTGACCTTTTGGATGCTTTGAAAGTTGTTTCTTTTATATCTAGATTTTCCTATTCAGTTCTCATTTCATATGCTATGAAGATTCCATGTAGTTTGTCCATGCTTATTGAGTCTAGATCTGCTCTCTCTTCCAGTGTTTATATCTTAGGGTCAAATATCATAGGAAGAGATCTTAGTACCTTTTGAACAATTACAGATTCTTTGATTTCTTCTCCCAATCCTATGATTTCATTTACTGTTTCATTAACTCGTAAGAAGTAATCTGCAATATTCTCATCTTCCTTCATGTTTAGTTTTTGAAACTGACCTCTGTAAGTTTGAAGCTTTGATGCTTTGACTTTTGAATCTCCTTCATAAATATTTTGAAGTTTGTTCTAAATCTCTTTAGCGGATTTACAATGTATAACTTTGGTGAATACAAATTCACAAAGACCATTCATAAGTGCATTTGTGGCTTTGGAATTATTTTGACCAAGTTTTATTTCTATTTCATTTGTCAGCGGAACTATTAGTTCTTTGTATCCATCTACAACTGATTGCCAAATTTAAAATCCTTGTGCCTGTATATATGTTTTCATCCTTCTTCTCCAAAATGCATACTTTTTTCCATCAAACTGTGGTATTCCATTTTTATACATGTTGTTTCTCTCCATGATCTATCGTTCAGTGGTTAAACAGATTTTTGAAGGAACCTTTTTTTATACCAATTGTTGGATTACTGAGAGGGGGGGTAAATCAATAATAGAGAAATTCAATCCTTTTCTAACCACAATATGAAAGTGTTATATCAATGTAGCAATATCATCCAATAGTTGCATATTAAATAAACAATGAACAAATGAGCAATCATACACATACACAATACACCAGTATTTTTACGTGGAAACCCAAAGCGGGAGAAAACCACGGAATTATTTTTCTTATATGTCTTTAAGAATTACATTCATTGGAAGCACCAACTTCCTTTGTTTTCTAGTTGCAACTGGAAGGAGGCTCCAACCTCCTAGTTTCTTAGGCTACAACCTGAGGGAATCTCCAACTCCCCAATTCTCTAGCTACAACCCCCTATGTTCTCTGGATACAACTGAAAAGTGGCTACAACCACCTATTCTTTCCCCATCCAACCGCCTTGAAATAAGTGTAAAATGTAGAAACTAGATATGTCACTGAGAAACCTGTCACTGTATACTCATCAACCAATCTGATCTGATCACATATACCTCAAATGTAAAAACTGAATATGTCACCGAGAAACCTGTCACTGTATACTCATCAACCAATGTGATTTGATCACATATACCTCAAACACTATACCACAAGTCTGTACCTCAAACCATGTGCTAGAACCTCACTGTTATACAACCTCTATCTATACAAATAACTTTAGAAACATACCTCAACCAAAATCCCTCAAACATGAACCAATACTAAACTTCAGTAGATTGGCCTCAGATCAACTCTAAAACAAGCCATAAACTTCCAAGAGAGCATCCAACATATTTACAAGGAAAACCCTCAACTTGATTCATAAATTCAACACTACACATATGAGAACCATACCTTTTTTTCTTCCTATAGTGTTCTGTTGTTGCGGTTTTTCTTCTGTGAATCCACTGCCACGATTTTTCTGCCGCACTTTTTCTACTGCGATTTTTCTGCCACACTTTTCCTGCTGTGATTTTTCTACCGTACTTTTTTTGCCACACTTTTTCTTCTGCGGTTTTCCTGCTGCACTTTTTCTACCACACTTTTCTTGCCGCACTTTTTGTGCTGCACTTTTTCTGCCGCACTTTTCTTGCCGCACTTTTTTTGCCGCACTTTTCCTACTGCGATTTTTCTGTCGCACTTTTCCTACCATACTTTTTCTTCTGCAGTTTTTCTACTGCAATTTTTCCTGCCACAATTTTTTTTCCACACTTTTTCCACCACACTTTTTCTGTCATAGTTTTCTTGCCACACTTTTTCTGCTGCATTTTTTCCTGCCGCACTTTTTCTGCCACACTTTTCATGCCACACTTTTTCTGTCCACTTTTCCTGCTACACTTTTTCTTCCACAATTTTCCTACCACACTTTTTCTGCCGCACTTTTTTCTATCAATAATACCTGCCCAAATAACCTTTCACAAAATAGATATTCAATGATATTCAAGTCTGATTAAATGAGAGAGCCTTGCCACTTATTTATACTTTCTTGTAGCTTCCTCAAGGGGTTATCTTTTAACCATCTTAGCCCACTTTCCTTATTTTAGGGTTAACCCACTTGTAACCACTTGTCCACTTAACTTAACCACTTTCCATAATTAGTAAGTTATCCATTAACTTTATTATTTAAATAATTTCTTTTGCATCCTCTTTGAATTATAGTACACTCGTCACTTCACTTTATTATTTAAATGATTTCTTCTTTGCAAACACTTTGACTACTTTGACCTTTTGGGTCTTCTAGATGACTCATAAGGGTTCTCCAACTTCACATGGGCATAACTCTCTAACCGTGAGGAGTTATGTGGCATTCCACATACCACCAGAAATCGTATGACATGTACTATCCATCAAACAAACTTGGGCCCATTAACAAAAAAAATGTGCTATCGGAATTCGCTACCGCCCTTTCTTCAAGGGTTGAAATCAATGACAACCAACCCAATTAATCAACAACTTCTTCAAAGGACCAATCTGTCAATCAACCATTATCTGCCTCAACCACTTCCTTGACCTTCCATAACTATTCATGTGTCTCATTCATATCACGTATGTTGGGAGGTATGAGTTTATGATTACCAAGCATAAGTTATATTGTTAAACAAGATTCATGTCTTCTTCATAAAATCATCTTAGCTCCCCACTACATGTCACTTCATCAATCCCTGGGCCATCCATTCTTACTTGTGTATCATGGCTAGTAATTGCAAGGTTGTTCCCTCTCAATCAGTGGTTTTGGTGTTTTCATTAAATTAAAACATATTTACATCCTTCATAAACATATTTGTATGAATTCTTAACATAATTACAGTCTTAGGGGCAAATAGGGTGTTACAATGACAAAGAAGACTTGGCCAGGTTTGTCTGCAGTTGTATTTTTCTCAGTGGGCCATTTTCCTTGTTACGGGAGCCCTGATTTGACCTTAATAAAAGCATCTTGGAACTGGTTTTCCCTTCGGGTTTTTTCCAAGGGTAGTTTACCCGGAAATATTAGTGTCACATGTGTGATATTTTGGTTTCCTAGCTTATGATTTTGTTGCATGTTTAGTTGAATACTCAACTATTATTTTAGTAGATAAATGATTTTATTTTGAGCTAACTACTAAGTGTTAAGTAGAGTGGTAAAATATCAACATGGTATCACAAAATACCAAGGGTTGTTTCTAGGGAAATTTTCAACATGGTATCAGAGAAAGGTTTCTTTGTGAGGAAACCAAGTGCACATGGTATTTGTAGATCTATGAGATATGAGTGACCAACGGAGAGATCAATTTCAGATCTAGGGTTACAACAGTAGATCTATGGGATCAGGAATGTTGAGGTGGGTGCTTGAAGAAAATCATAGATCCACTTTCTTTTGTCACATATCTATTAGATTTACAAGAGACATTAGTAGGTCTATAGACTAGCAGGAAGAAATCAAAGGACTTATTTATGAAAAAAACTAGTATTCAGGTAGAACATGGATTTTTGTAGGTGTACGTAGGTCACAGAAGTGAAATTTTCATACTTACAGAAGTGAAATTTTCATACATACATGGATTATAGTGGTGAAAGTCACATACATACGCAGGTTGCAGTGGTGAAGTCACAAACATAGTTGTAAAGGATCAATACAAAGGAAGGAGGTCAGATATTCAGTAAGGAGATATCATATAGATGGAGAAGGAATTTCATCTAGATATCTGAGTCAGATGAGAAAACATAGGAGTAGAGAAGGAATTTTTCTCATGTTCCTGTGTCATCCACTTAGGGGAAAATATAGACTTTTTCTCAAGTTCTTGAGCCATGAAGGACATTGACTCAAGGGGATATCATATGAGTGAAGAAGGAATTTCATTCAGATATCATAGGATGGCATATTTATTGGAGTTAGTGACTCATGAAGGAATTTTTCTCAAGGAGATATCAGAAAGGGGTGAAGAACAAATTTCACCTAGAGATCTAATATGTCCAAAGGAGAAGAGACGTTGTTGGAGAAGCAAAAATAGTGCCATGAGTAGTATAAAAATGTGATATCAAGGATAGATATGGGTAGTAGATGAGTTACAGGTACAAGATTGTACAACAATAGCATAGGTGTTCAGTTTCAAGTGTTTCCTATTTCTTAGTGGATAGAAGACACACACAAAATGAGTGAGTAAGATCTCATTGAGTGGATGGAGAAGGAATTTCATCCAAGTGTGTAGGGAAGGGTTTGAGGAAAGTAACAAAGGGGAAGTAAGAGGGTTAGTAGTAAACTAACAAGATCGAAGGACTAGTCTTGAGGTTTGTAGGGCTTGGCTATTTCTTGATTTGTATTCCTCAAGAGAACCATTATCCCAAGATGGGAGCCTATAAAAGGATACAAGGAGATATTGTATCATGGATCAATTTAAGTGGAAAAGAACAAGGAGAAGGTAGTTGTGAAGGTTGAGCAGCTCAGAGGGATTCAACCTTTAGATTCAAGTGGGAAGGAGCATCCTTCCAAGTCTATCGACAAGGAATCATGGTATGAGTTGGCCATGCATGATGATCAAGAGCATGACGATTTTAAGAGCATGCTCATAGGCAGCGAGTCTTTGAATACAGGTCAGAGCGATATGGAAAGGTTATCTTTTGTGTCAGAGGGAGAAATCAATCAGGTGGATTGGATAGAAACCATGGTAGCAGATATGGTATCAAAGATAGACCCAACTCTAGGGTGGAGAAGTACCTTCATCGCTAAGAGGGAATGTTAATGTTAGTGGTAGCATTAGATATATACTTTTGCATTGGCTTGTGTCTATCATGTGGAAGTCGTTGAAAGCATAGTGTGAGTTTACTTTAGTTAAAAGGAACTAATTAAAGTAAAAAAAACATATTAGTGAATTGAGATATTGTAGAAAATGCTAAAATTTAGCATGCATGCAATTTTATCATGTAATCTATACCTCAAGTGAGATTAGAAATAGATTGTAACTTAATATAATAAAAGCAAAGCTAGGGTGAAGGAGGAAGTCACTTGTGTTGAGGGAGTCGACATAGATACCTTGGTGAGAGACCAAGGTGAGGATCTTTGGTGATATGCCAAGATTGGAAGACTCTTGGTGAGATGTTAAGAGAAAGGGAGAATCTTGGTGAAATTCCAAGAGAAAGATACCTTTGGTGAGATTCCAAGGTTGGGATATTTGGTGAGATGTTGATATCAGGTACTTTGATGAGAGAGCAAGATTGGACCTAGCAGAGAAGAACTTTTTCTAATGTGAGGAGTGTAGAAGAAGAGACATAATTTTTCTTACACGAGAGTGAGGAGATCTCATAGGTTGGGTGAATATATTTCATCCAAGTATTTATGCAGAGAGGGTTGGATCACAAATGAATTTGGTTCAATATCTTGGATAGGTGGAGAAGGAATTTCATACAGAGATCATATAGGTCAAGGAGAAGAGAGAGAAGAGGCAGTCACAGGTGGGTTTCATAGAATAGAATCAAAAGTAAAGCATATCATCGTACATAAGTGTCCATACGGTTTTTTTGTACATGTACATGGTTCACAGTGGACATAGTCATGTATGTACATGGGTCAATTGAAGGAAAATCATGTAGACCTATAAAAGTGTGTTATTCATGGGTTGTATGACATAGTATATTTGGCTAGGTTTGTCTGTAGTTTTATTTCTCTCCATGGGCCATTTTCCATGTTACAGGAGCCCTGATTTGACCTTAATAAAAGCATCTTGGAACTAGTTTTCCCTTCGAGGTTTTTGCAGGGGAAGTTTACCTAGCAATATTGGTGTCTTGTGTGTGATATTTTGGTTTCCTAGTTTATGCTTTTGATGCATATTTAGTTGATTACTTAGTTGTGATTTTAGTAGATAAAGTGATTTTAATTTGAGCTAATCGTCGGGTGTTTAGTAGAGTGGTAAAATATCAACATGGTATCATAAAATACCAAGGGTTGATTCTAGAGAAATTTTCAACACCAATAATAACTAGGTTTTCCCTTGCTAATTTTTTATAAACCTTAAAATATTTGCAGGGGATTCTTTATACATAATTTGCAAATGAACTATTATCTCAAATGCATGCTCTGTATCATCATATTGACCCTTAATATCTTATGATTGATCAAACAACTTTATAACTTCTTGTTGATGATGTTGGATTTCATTTAGCTCCATGAAGAAATTTGTGTGTGACTCTTTCAACTATTCATTTGCCTCCATAGCTTCCTCTCTCAGGACCTCAAGAAAATTATTTTTTTCGCTACTTTCTTTCAACTATAACCTATTTATTTCTTCTTCCAATTCAGAGATTTTGTGACTCTATTTCTCAAGTAGGGTGTTCTTTTATAACTTCTATGTCCTCAAACTTTCTAGTTCTTGACTGTACTCTTGTTTGAGGTTTTTTCTTCCATCTTATGAAGTTGATCCTACTATTCCGATTTGACTAAAATTCATATTCTAGCAACCTTATTTTTTGAAGTACCTATTTCTATAGGCACGTTACTTTACCTTTTTACTCTTCCAATAAATTATTCATTTCATTTACAGTGACATAGTTAACCCCTACAAATGCATGTAATGCAGCCGCGGTCTCTTCTGCTTCCTTTTGGGGGTCAACCATGGCCATGTCCCATTATATGTTTCTTATATTTCCTTGGATGGAGGGTTATTTTGATCTTGATCTCTTGGATTCTCTCCCAGTGATCCCCTTTTATAAATTACTATAATTAAACTTCCCTACTAGCATTACTTAATCATAAAATTCAAGAAACTATAAAGAGGAATATGAAAAGTCAAATAAAATTATATTTACTAAAGTCCCTGGGTTTATGGGAGAATCAAGCATCTAATTTATCTTGTCCAATCTAGGAGTAGAGACCTCATTTATCTCTTCTTCTTCTTTCTTCTTTTTAACTTATTCTTCCCTTAGAGAGTCTTCCTCAAGTATTTTCTACTTTTTCAGCAGCTTCGTGGGTTGTTTCTTTTGTTTCCTTTCTTTGTATTTCTTCTTCTATCTTTCTCTATTATTCTTTCCCTTTGTCCTCAACTTTGTGGAATTCTTATTCTTCAAGTATATTTTATTCTTCCTATGTTTCTCCAATATTTTCTTGTTCTTTCCATTTTATTCTTTCTTTTTCTTCCAAAATATTCTTCACTGCCTCTTCATCTTTCTCCTGTTGGGATTTTTTCTCATCCTCTTTGTTTCTTGCTCAATTAGAAATGGGATAATTTTTAGTATCCCTAATACATGATATAATACATCCTCATATTTTTTAACCCCTTGTAAAATAGTGTATTCTTCCTTATCTTCATAATTAAAAGTGGGATTCATTTTCGAGGTTTTATAGTGATTGAATACCACTTTTCTGGGATCATTCCCTTTTGCAGTTCTTGTACATAAAATCATCTCTTTCAGGGAAATTTATTCTTTCTTAGCATGGGGCACATTGAGAAAAGTGAATTTCCCTAATTTGATAGGGAAACTAGGCCAAAGTCTCTCGCTTCCTACAAAAAGAGTTGCAATAATGCCTACTTTAACTATTTGGTACACCACTTCTTTGACCTAGATTTTATCTGGGACATATCTCGATAACAAGGTAACTGAAACCAAAAACCTTGATGTATATATAATTCCTTTCCATTTACCAGTGTGTGATTTCTTTCAGGTTTTCAAGAGCCTCTGATGACAACCTATGAAGGGATTGACCAAAGAACAGTTGATACAATGATGCTATGAAACAATCACAAATATTATAAAAATGTTCTTTAAACATGATTTGCCATAGCTCAGAACAACACACATGAATGGGAGGTAGGTTAGGATTCCATTTCCAATTCATCTCTGGAATGGGGAAATAAGCAAAAATTGTGTCAATTAGAAAAGTGGACATATAAAAACATGTTTTCTTTCATGCGCATGCTTCTTGAATATTGTGGCCAATTGTGATGATAGGATATGGTCCCAATTGAAGAACTCTCCCTTTTCCACCACTCTATGTGCCATAGTTGTCCATTCGAACTTGAAATGTACACACATTTCTTCTCTATATAACTTACAAATCATGGTGAATAACAATTTATATGGTGGTTTGAAGGATTGGGTATTATATAACCTACTCAGTTTGGTGACGAAGAGTACTTCATCTTCCCACCATTCTTGGAGAATTTCTATTGGCTTTGGATTCTTCTTGATAAAAACCTTCATGAACGCTTTGTTGACAAAAATGTAAGGCTTTGGTATGTGATACATATGATGGAAATTATCATCATTCATAGGGTATATTGCATTCCCTTTTGTGCTCACAATATTTTTGACATGTGTGTTCACATCTGTTATGAGAAAAATCTCTCTGTGGAATGGGGTAAACCACAACAGACAGAAATGACTACATAAATCAACTCTAATCTCAAGTATTCTACATAAAAAAATATGTTAACAAGACAATATAAAGATCCTACCTCTTCCAAACATTTGATGAAGTCCACCGTTGAGCACTTGACTCAAATCAATACACCTACAACTTGTCCTCAACAACCAAGATATGCAAGCATATGGTGATAATATATAAATTTAGCACATTCAATAGAATAATCCATCAATATTCATAACAAATATTCCCATGGAATAAAAATTCAAATATTTGCAAGACATTAATTGGACGAGAAAAGAGTATTTCTATTAAAATGTAATCAATAGAAGTGTATGAATGAAAAATTTCTGTGTTGGCACGGTTCAGAACCGAGAAACTAATTCCCTTCTAGCCGAGCCTCCACCACTTCAATCCTCCATCAAATGCAAGCTCATATAAGAGAAAAAATGAGGTTCTCAATCAAGTAGGTAAGATATTGGGGGATGAACAATGTATTTATACTTAAAAGGATAAAGGGATGCAGACTCAATATGAAGTGAATAATTTCTCCAGAGTAAGTTTTCTCTCAAAGTTGAATTCTTCTCCTCTTTTCCACGGCTTGGATATGGCCCATTTATATCCTTCAAATGGAACTAAAGGGTTGAGTCATAATGTTTCCAGTATATGGAAGGTCAAGGATCATGGATCTCGTGACGTGACATGGAAACACGACACCATTTTTTATTTTTGGCACAAAAACTGATGTACGCAAGCTGTAATGGTGAAACCTGCATATAAACATGTTGTATAATAGTTAGGGCGTGTATATGTGGAAAAATATTATTTTTAGCTCTGGGAAAAACTAAGTCCCTTCTATCTGAGCCTCCACCACTTCAATCCTCCACCAAATGCAAGCTCATATAAGAGAGAAAATGAGGTTCTCAATCAAGTAGGGAAGATATTGGGGGTTGAACAATGTGTTTAGACTTAAAAGGATAAAGGGATGCAAACTCAATATGAAGTGAATAATTTCTCCAAAGTAAATTTTCTCTCAAAGTTGAATTCTTCTCCTCGTTTCCAAAGCTTGGATATGGCCCAGTGATAGCCTTCAAATGGAACTAAAGGGCCGAGTCAGAATGTTTCTAGTATATGGAAGGTCAAGGATCATGGATCTCGTGATGTGACATGGAAACCCGACACCATTTTTTAATTTTGGGCACAAAAACTGATGTACGCGGTTTGTAATGGTGCAACCTGCATATACACATGTTGTATAATAGTTAGGGTGTGTATATGTGGAAAAATATTATTTTTATCTCTGGGAATTGAAAATATGGGACTTTAAGTCTGGATAGGGAAATGCAAAAGGCCTTCTGAGAAAACTTGCATAGGGTGAGAAAAATATTGATATAACAGATGCCCCCTAATGTGTGAGGTCATAGGAGTATATAGGATGGATGAAATACATTATAAGACCAAGAACTAGAGTAATGGAGACCCAGCTGGATGAATTAGTTGCTCATGAGAATATTACAATCTGTACTGACTTTGTGCACATGGATGCCAATTTGAATTACACAGCAGATCCATGTGAAAATATACCAAATAGTTGTTCATGGCCATGAATAGACAATACAAAGGTGGCTACATCCCAGAGACTATCATAGTCAAGAACAAGGCCCAGTAAAACCAGTCTCAAAATCAATATGAAGATATCTATATACAATGGAGTACAATATGATCTCCCATGATCACCTAAGTCACATAGGTACTGGTCCAATGAAAGATAGGAACAAATCAGAAAATATGCAACTATGAACTGATGTCTTCAATTCTTCTACACTATCTTCCAAAGGTGTAAGTCTACAACATGTCAACAAAGGAGTTGAGGTTGAACACAATGAGCTTCGTTTGATTACCGGTCATTAAGGTATATTGTTAACAAATGTGAGACAACCTATCGATAATGAAAGTAAGTATCAAGGAACCAAGTACATTCTTACAAGTGTTAATAAAGGTTTTGAGGTCAAACACTTGAAGAAACCATCGATTAGAAGACATTTATGTATTCCAAAATGTCGATGGCGGGAGAACCTCCCATTAATGACTACAAGCCTCTAGGTCTTGTTTCCAGAATAGATGGGTTGAAGTTGATGGAAGGAGACCCACTGAAATGAGATCATTGAGGCATCTCTCATGATTCAGTACAAGATACAAATAAGGAGCTTGAATATTTGGAGGAATTTGGAGGAAGACCATGTTCACAAACCAACGATCCTGTGTGTCTTTCGTGTGCATCAAATGCAAGCGGTACATGAAAAAGACCCTCTGAGTAGAAAAAAAATAAATGAAAAATATTGAAAAAGGAGAGGAAACCATCAATAAGGCTAATGGAATCCAAGACACTACACAAATCCAAATGTGTGAATAGATTTCTTACCGTCGAACACAAGGAAAACCCCCCAGTCAGCGACCAATGATGAAATGTCGAATTTTGGGTTCAAGGTTACCTACCAATGATGAAAGTAGGACCAAGGTGCATGATAGGACTACATCTTCATGTAACTTTGAAGCACACTAAGGGTATGGACGACATGCAAGTTCAATATTTCTGAGAAATGTTCGACACAGGATGATAGACATCCTTTGAACAAGAGAATGAGACATATGGAATACTTTGGCAGCATAGACTCAATGATGAAACTCTGTGATGCAGGAGGCACCAATCAAACTCTCCATAGGGATTGGAAGAGTAACCAGTTGGGGGAGTAAACTCTAAGTAATGATCTCAACTTCCTAAGTTCATGCTAAACACAAAATTTTGATAACAAGTGGACTCAAAATTGTGTGCTTTGTTCAAAGGCGAAACGACTGTTGCCAATATAATATAATATTCTTTTCCCACTCGTCTTTTTTTGTTTTTTCATAGTAAAATGAATTATATGATAGAGAGGAGGAAACGAGTCATGCTAATAAGAAACTACTTCCAAAAGTGGAACATACCTATGCTCAATACAAGGAGTTGAATGCAATATATGGACACTCAGGGGAATGTTTCCTCTTGGGGTATAGGGTGTCAAGCTACAAAGGATATAAACAAGGCTCTTCTTGGCTAATGATGCAAACTATTGAGGTGATAGGATTATTATGCGAAAGCGAGAACCGGCAATAGGCTCAATAGTCCAAGCAAGAGAATGAGATGCAATTACAACTTAACTCTAAAGAACATCCTTTTTCGTAAATTTAGTCCCCTAGCCCCGAAAAAGTATAAAACAATACCTAGGAGAACTCTTCTAGCCACTAATGACTAGAGTATTCCTCTTTCCAAATTAGTCTACTTGGTCCAAAAAAGTGTTAAACTTACACCAAATAGACATCCTTTCAAATCCAATTAATGAGTGTGAAAGAGACAAGTTCACTCGGCAATATTTTCTCTTTTTGAGAGAGTCAGAAAAGAGCTTAAACAAGACTCAGAGGATGTTGTTCTAAGAAGCATATAATGGGGGAGGCCAAGGCTCCCGTGTAGGACTTCTATCGAAATTCAATAACTCATAGATAGCTGACACAAGCTTGGGAAAACCCAAATCATTCCAAGTTGAGGAGGATAAAATACTTGCAGAGGTTACCTTATCTACAATATATTGAAGAATTCCCCTTATCTGGAAGGGTGTATAAGAAGGAATTCGAGGCTCTACAAGATCATTCCAATCAAAGGAAACCACCCTAGGACTTGGAGGGAGCATGCTCGGAGAGAGTAGAATGCTCCCTTGTTCAGAAGATACAAGACTATAAATGCTAAGGACGTGGTCGAGGGATGCATCACCCTCCAAAAGAAGAGTGGGATTGACCGAAGATTGCATCAACAATGTCACTTCCTTATTCTTTTCACTCTCCAAGAGAAGAGTTGAATCGGCCGAAGATTTCATATAAACGACTACTTATTCAACTGTTGGTTGAATAGGATGTGAGACAACAAGGTCAAGAGATGCATAACCCCCAAAAATAGGAGTGGTGTTAGCTGAAGATTGCATCGACACAACTTCTAGTTGAACAGGATGCGAGACAACAAGGTTAAGAAATGCATCACCCCCAAAAACAAGAGTGGTGTCAGCCAAAGATTGCATTGGCATGACCTTTGTATCAACCAAATAAGGTTGTAAAACCAAATATGACTCAGAACTCGAAGGGCCCCCAAGCAAGGACCACGCTTCTTGTACCACAGCAATATCAGGGCACAAACGAGTAAGGTGATATCCTTTGCAAATACTACAAAGGAACTTGGGATTATTTCTTACACGTCTAGTCTTCTCAATCGTATGAATGCCCCCAGCATGACTTGCAATGGATGGTGACATGCTCTCGGTATGAATTGCATAGGCCAGTTTAAAATATCCAACATGACTTGTAGAGGTTGGTGATGAATTCCCAACATGACTAGTAGAGGTTGGTGAAGAGCCTTCAACATGAATAACAGAGGTTGATAATGAATCCCCAACATGACTAGAATAGGTTGGTGATGAATCCCCAACATGACTAGAAAAGGTTGGTGATGAATGTGTAGTGTGACTAGCCGTGATTATATTTGTTCCCCCAGCATGACCTGCAGCGGTTGGTTGCTGGTATTCAACATGACTTGTAGAGGTTGTTTACCTATCTCCAACATGAGTAGCATAGGTTGGTGATATAATTCCAATATGACTCACACTGACTGGACTTGTTCCCCCAACATGACTTGCAATGGCTGGTTGCATGTCTTCAACATGACTTGCAGAGGTTGTTGACCTATCTCCAACATGACTAGCAGAGGTTGGTGATGAATCCCCAACATGAATAGCATAGGTTGGTGATGAATGTGCAGTGTGACTAGATGTGACTATATTTGTGCCCCCAACATGACTTACAATGGATGGTTGTTGGTATTCAACATGACTTGCAGAGGTTGTTGACCTATCTCCAACATGACTAGCATAGGTTGGTGATATATTGCAAATATGACTCACAGTGACTGGACTTGTGCCCCCAACATGACTTGCATTGGTTGGTCGCATGTCTTCAACATGACTTGCAGAGGTTGTTGACCTATATCCAACATGACTAGTAGAGGTTGGTGATATAATGCCAATATGACTTGCAGTAATTGGACTGGTGGCAGCAGTTGGTTGCAACATTTGAGATCAATGTTCCAGGAAAGACTGGTTTTGAGAAATTGTAGGCCAAAAAGGGTTCCGATATACACCATGGCCATGTCCATCATGATATTATCCTCCTCCATACTAATTCATAAAGGGTTGTAAGGGCATCATCATCAAGTAAGTTGCTTGCAAGGGTTAATCAGGTGAGGATATGTGTTGCCCCCAGATGAAGGGATTTCGTGAAGGGGGTAGCCTGTACTATAAAACTGACTCCCCCAGATGAAATACCAGAGGATATATGGAGGTTTTCCATGGGAAAATAATTCGTAGGAACCAACATATAGAAAGAAGAATAGATAGACGAGATGTAATAGGCAGAATGACTACCCACTTGAACACTTTCTCCTGGAAAAGTGAAGCTAGGATTGGATCCATAGGAAGGAATATTACAACCTCCTACCATAAGAGTTGGTTGAGGGATATGACTCCCACCAAATGAAAGGGAGAATAAGGAGGCATCATGCCCGCAGACCCAAAACTAGGATTCGCATAAGGAGACAAGACAGAGGATGGCAAGTGCGAAGACATGTCTGGCATACCATGAGAAAAATGAATAGAGGCCCAAGGTATTGGTTGAGTATCATGATTTGTCGTACCACTCGGAAATACAAAATGATTCGTCCCCATTCAATGAGCAAAGACCATGGGTTAGGTAGCACTAACTGAGGGAGTCACGGGGGCTCCACCAACCATAGTAATGAAAACTCATGACTCAATACAAAATCCTAAGGAAAACTAATAATCAAAGAGCACACCAAAATAAACAAAAGGGCAATATGCACACAAAAAAGATAAAGTGGTTGAAATGGGCCTTCTTCCCTAAAGTAGGTATGCCTCACCCAAGACGGGCCTAAGACTCCCTGCAAAAGATAGGAGGTATCATAATTAGTTATAAGGGCCCTCATGGGCTTAACAACCAGTCGGTTAGATCCCCCTGGAAATTTAATCCTCCATAAAGGTTGTGTGTTGTCTGACCCTTATCTAACCCATGGTACCTATAGAATAACCTCTGCAAGTAACGTATGTGGTACCTATGTCAAGAAACTAAGCAACCACAATATAACTGATGTGCAAGCAAACAGTTGTAAGTCAGGTCTACTGTATGGGTAGAGCAACAAAGCCCTAAATCTTGAAATCACCGCCTCTCATAGAGGTAAAGGTACTAGCAATATCCTCATATATGAATAGATCCCCATAAATATATCTGATGCTAACAAGGTATTGGAGGGATATCCCCTCGACCAACTTCCTGTGACCTCATGCTTAACTCCAGTGTAAGTGGAGCCTCATGACGTCACCAATTATACAAAGTATTTCACCACTCCCTTAGTCAGACACATATGTTGATCTTAATAGCCTTGGAGAAGTTTACTCACAAAATCCTATTCCAAGGCTCTAAATCCTAAGTTAGTTTGTGCACCCTAAAAATTAAATCGCTTCTAATCAATTTTAAATTTATCAGCATTGCTTTTAGTAGCCTTGCTTACTCAAAAAGGTGTGGTCGTGAAACTGATGATCTTATGACTTAGCAAGTAAAATAAATGAATATGAATAAAATGCAAAGTCCTAACTTCAATTCCCAATAAATGATAAGATTTTCAAAATGAATTTTTCAATTTAATTCTACAATTCAAAATAAGATGCAATCTTTCCATACATATACTAATATCAATGATAAGAACCCAAAATATCAAATGCCAATAATGCAAAATGTCTATATTTTTTCTATTTTCAATATAAAAGAATGAAAATGCAAGGACTGAACAACAACTTGATATAAAAATTCTACTGTACGTAAACAAAGACAAACTAAGTAGGATATCAAGAAGCAAACACCCTGCCCAAGATGCAAGGAAAATCAATGAAAAGAATGATGAGAAAGGAAACTCCCGAAAATTCAACCAAAGAAAGGTTTCCTATCACTCTGCATGCACTTAACAGTCATAACAAAGACCTAAGAAGACTCAACAACCATCAAAACTTACCAAACAACCATCAAACTCAGCGACCAAGCATACAAGAATGATGTACATGATTGTTTAGGAGAAAAACGTGTATATACACTTCCTACAGAATGACAGCATGTGTATGTACGTGACTGTCAGGAAAAAACCCATGTATATGTATTGAAACATTGTCAGGTTAAGGATAAGTCTAAGAAACTCATACTCAAAATGAACAGAGGCTGTCAAGCAATCAAACGACAAGAAACTCAATATAAACTAGAGCAATCAAAGGAGAAAAACACTCCAAACCCCGAAAATAAGATTATTTCCCCAGTATGCTAACCAATTCTATTACGATGAAAATCTCTCTATAAAATGGGGTAAATCACAAAAGATGGAAATGACTGCAGAAATCAACTCCAATCTCAAGTATGCTATATAAATAAATATGCTAGCATGACGAGATAAATAGTTTACCTCGTCCAAACGTTCGATGTAGTCTAACATTGAGCACTTGACTCAAAGCAATACACCTGCAACTTGTCCTCAACAACCAAGATACGCAAGAATATGGTGATAATATATAAAGTTAGTAAATTAAATAGCATAATCAATCAATATTCATAACAAATATGCCCATGGAATAAAAATTCAAATATTTGCAAGACATTGATTGGATGAGAAAAGAGTATTTATATTAAAATGTAATCAGCAGAAGTGTATGAACGACAAACTTTTGTGTCATCGTAGTTCGGAACCGAGAAACTAAGTACCTTCCATCTGGGCCTCCACCACTTCAATCCTTCACCAAAGGCAAGCTCATATAAGAGAGACAATGAGGTTCTCAATCAAGTAGAGAAGATCTTGGCACCTGAACAATGTGTTCAAACTTAAAAGGATAAAGGGATGCATACTCAAAATGAAGTGAATAATTTCTCCAGAGTAACTTTTCTCTCAAAGTTGAATTCTTCTCCTATTTTCCACAGGTTGGATATGGCCCATTTATAGCCTTCAAATAGAACTGAAGGCCCGAGTTGGAATGTTTCTAGTATATGGAAGGTCAAGGATCATGGATCTCGTGAAGTGGCATGGAAACCCAACACCATTTTTAAATTTTGGGCACAAAACCCGATGTACGTGGGTTGCAATGGTGCAACCTGCATATATGCATGTTGTATAATAGTTAGGGTGTGTATATGTGGAAAAATATTATTTTTATCTCTGGGAATTGCAAAAAAGGGACTTCAAGTCTGCATAGGGAAATGGAAAAGGCCTTCTCAGCAAATTTGCATAGGGTGAGACAAATCTTTCTATAACAACACATTCATATGATCTGGATTATAGAAAGAATGAAATGAGATACAAACAAAATTATAGCAGAGAACACAAAAATATAGTGAAACCCAACTTTTATTAATGAATAATGGAATAATGTAGAACACAAACTGGCTAGAATGGTGGTATCTTATCTCTAAAGAGAAAGAGATGTCATCTATGCTCATTGATAATGACAATTACATCACACTCCATTGCATGCTTAAAGGACCTCCTTCACCTTGATTATATATGAGAGTGAGAGGAGAATAATTCCCATGATGC
>SNQJ01S0023175.1:66307-83199 GCA_010110895.2 Picea sitchensis | reverse complement strand
TTCTTTCTAGTCTATTCACTATTCCCACATCTACAGAGAGTTCAACAAGGTGGCGGATATCCTATCAAAAGAAGCGTTGTTAGAGCCTCTTGGAAGATTAAATTTTTATAGATGGAATGGTGGAATGAAGGATCCACCAATCTATATGGATATTTTTTAATCTGTCTAGTGTGTCATTGTGTGCTTGATTTCAAAATCAACGATTGGGAGGCACTATAGTTTTTTTGTTTTTTCAGTGAAGTTTATCAATTTTTTCCCCCATTATAATCCACTGTCTAGAGAGATTTTTTTTTATGAAGATCTTCCTGGAAGATATCTTGTAAAGTGGGATTTTATTTGGATATCCAGGTTTTGTCATAAGGATAGTCATGAATGTATGAAATGGATTCAGTAGCATGTGCTAAAGAAAAGGATCCTTTTGATGAAGTGTAAAAACAAATTATTATCTAATACAATTTTGAGTGAATTTTCTTTTAGGAAAACAACCACTTTATAAAAGTGGTTGATATACATCGATCAACATCATTTTTCAACTTTCCAAACTAATGACAATGATGTATATCAACCATTTTTATTAAGTGGTTGTTTCTAGTCATACATAATCTTATTACATTTTGTTGAGATATAAGCTATAAGAACTTTATATCTTTTCATTCCCTTCATACTATGTTCTTTCTACATTATGATTTTCAACATATTGTATGTTAAGTTCTAAGTCATGGTATATTACATTGTTATTTTTATATTATTATTTTCATTATTGGTTATCTAGGCCCTTTAATTGTAATTGTATAAATTGTCTCCTATATATACCAAGACGAATTATAGGGATGGCAGGAGTGGATGGGAGTCTTCATGATCCCAAGGGGAACAAGCTGGTACATTATGCTTGGGGTCTTGACCAAGGGACTGACAATCTCACCGAAGCCTATTCTCTTTGGTGTGGACTTAATATCGCCCAATCTTGGGGAATTAGGACATTGATGGTCTTTGGGAGTTCAATTATTATTATTCAAGCCATTAAATTCCAGTTGAATACTGGAGGGAACCAACAACAAGTTTGGGTGGCTCAAATCAAGATAATTGTCCTTCAATTTGATCACATATTCTTATACCAAATAAAGAGACCAATGAATGAAAAGCTGGATTCATGTGCCAAGCTAACAACCTCTCTACATCTAGGGAAAAATGTGCAAAATGGGGATTTTCATTCTCTCCATATCCCCTAGACTATCAATGGAAGAACACCTCATTAATGACAAGTTGATGACGTGTGGCTACAAAATACATATTGTGTGGCTAATATAATGGTCACATGCATACTAGTTGGTGGAAGGGGGATCGACACAAGCGATCCTCCTTGCATTTATTTGAAACAATGGTTCATATGGGTGTTAAACTGGAGGAAATAGATCGCGGAATGCAAATGGTACTTATTGTGATGGGTAATTGCACTAGATATGCATCCTCGAGGCTTAGCCGAGGGTGGAAATGAAGGTGGGTGTTGCATTTATGGTAAGGAAGTGGTGAATTCTCTTTTGATTTCTTGTGGCAAAGGTGTGACTAATGTGGGATTTTCTAGTTGTTCTCTCAAGTGGTGTAATGGTTGTTGAGAATAAGAGGAAGTAATGGTTGTTGAGAACAAGTGGTGCAATGGTTGTTGAGGTTCTGTGTTGGTGACATTGTGCAGTTTGGGAAGCGTGGGGCCTTTCTCCAAGCCGTGGAACTACTCTGAGTTCAATGATTGAAGTTGGAAAATTTCTATGGATAGGGAAAGTAGAGGAGGAAACAATGGCCAAAGATGATCTGAAATGATCTTTTAATGACTTGGTTAAGTATTTTACATGAGTTGATTTACCATTTAGAATTTAAAGAGAAGAAGAAGAAGATGCTTAAATGTAGAATGTTACAACCATTAGAAAACATATAGAACAACAAATGTACGTAAGGAACGACAAACAATAATGCCCAAAACTTTATAACTGAGTTCAACACAAATTGTTTATGTCTTCGGGCCTTTGGTATTCAGTGGGGAGGCCTCTTTCATTAATATTCAATGCTTCAAAAGTACATAAAAAGTACATCAATTGGATTACAAACTGATCTATATGTGTTCTTCTTGACCTCAAGAATCCAAAACAACTACGGCACTAAAAAATACTGAGCGTAGCTCCAAAAAATGGCCTCCAAGGTACCCTGACTTGTTGGCTTCACCTACATAAAAATAGATTTCTCTCTACAAATTGGCATCATTATCATATTCTGAACATGTTCATGGATCTAAAAAGACATTTTTTATATATAATTTGAGTTTGGGGTCACATCCCAACTTCCTCACAAGATTTGGCCTCAATTCAGGCTTCATATCTTCAAAAAAGGGAAAACATCCATTAAAATCAGCCTAAAATCATTAAAAAAATCCAATTTCCAAAGTTAAAAACCCACTTTGGAAAAATTTGGTCTCGATCCCCTTATGCTCCTGGAGTCCTAGTCATATGCACCCATGTGGCCAGGTTCCAGGGCCAAATGGAACCCATCCCCCGGTTCTCGACCCTGATCATGTGGACATGTGTTATTATCCCACACCTTGGTCCAATGGCACCATGCCCCTGGTCATTAGGTCTCGGTCATGTGGAATGATTCACCCTGGTACAATGCCTTGGTCCAATGGCACCATGCCCAGAGGAAACGACCTTTCTACCAACTCAATATCGTACTGCCACATGTCTTCCATACAACCATGTGTCACTTCCGTATAGTGCCACGTGTGAATTTTTTAGCAGTCCAAATCACCCCTAAAAATGTCAAATCTGACTGCCATGTGGCACATCCTGGTGCTACCATGTGTCATGCTGAAATAAACATGACGTATTGTTGATGTCATCTGGCACGTCAACTGTACGGAATTTGACCAGTTGACTTTGAACTTTGATTTTTTTTCATGTTTGGGAAAAACTTCAGATCATGATATCTTCGCCCTACAAAGTCCATTTTCAAAAAAGAATATACTGTCGAAATCGACACAACGAGAACTACACAATGGTGTTGGTTTTGGTCAAATCTGAGAACTTTGATTTTTGGCCTTCTTGGATCCATTTGGATCACACCTCCCCACCGAGACCTTTTGGTCATCTAAAAGAATATTAACTAGACATCAAGTGTGGAATAGGCCTCCCCACTTGTCTTTTGTCTATCAAATTTGTTGTGTACACATGTCGCATCATAATCAATTGCAAAACAACCATGATGACTCAACACATACTGTTAGTCATTTGTATTTTTTCACATCTTTTTGAACCCACTACCATCCATGTAGAAAACATTAGCAGTGATAACCATATTAGAAATATGACTGAAAATGAACCAACATGTTTGTTCTTCCCTACAATCTTGCATGGAAAAAGCTCATCTTGAAGAAAAGTATGGCTAGATCTAGATGTTGCAACCATTTTACTTTCTTGCTTAAGATCAACTACTTCATTTGGTACAATTATAGGTGTATTTCTTGCATAAGCTACTTTGTTTAATTATTCCATTGTAAAAGGAGACTGGTTCCATTTAATATGATAAGAATGCACAACATATTTTGTCCTTTCTTTAGTTAAGTGATATTGATTATGTTCCTTGAAGAAGATTTCTTTACGATAATATAAATAAGGGCTACCTAAGACCATTCCACATCCTTCTAGAAGCACCACATCACATATTACTTCATCCACAAACTTATATGTAATTGTAAAATTTATGACACATTGCTTTGTTAAGGGAAATTTGTGATTTTTTCTTATCCAATTTAGTGAATAGGGTTTGTGATGCATCTTAGTTTTTAATCCCAATTGCTTAACCATTTCTTCTAAAATTAAGTTATCTTGAGATCCACTATCTAACAAAGCGTCCATCTTGACATGTTTCATAATTACCTTTATATGAAACAATTTACTTCTAGAATCATAACGATCACCAATTTTACCTGAGAAACCAACTGCTATGATTTTAGTCTCATCACCTTAATCTGACCCCGATTCTGTTGGCGGTGTTGTTGCTGCAACGTTTTCCTCCCTTTCCTCTATTTAAACATTGTTGGTTTCTAAGTTCCAAACAATGTTCCAATAAAGAAGGGCATGATGATGGACATTGTTGGCTTCTCATCATCATGGCTATAGAAAGACCTAGTTTATATATAATTTGATTTGGGGGTCACATCCCAACTTCCTCACAAGATTTGGCCTCAATATATTTTCTTTTCCATTAATTTTATATGAGAATCATTTGTATGTTTAAGGTAGTCTCTCCACTAGTCTCTTCTAGGTAGGTTTCATCCTGGAAGATGTGACCATTTCAGGTGATCCAAATCTCCCGGGCCATAATAAAAGGGAAGGCCTGAAGTTCCTCTTGTCCGCGACCAATCAACTAGTCCTTTAGAGATAATTCAAAGGTATTCCCTTGCCAATCCCAGAGGGAGGGTAGCAGGTCCCTTGCAAAATCCCAAACTTCCCTGACAAAAGGACAATGTAAAAAAAATGATCCACCATTTCTAATTGTGATTTACAAAGAGCACAGTGACCTACCTCGAACAAAAGACGTCTTTGTAAATTGTCCCAGGTGGGTATTTTATTTGCCAGGAGCGACCAAAATAATAATTTTCCCTTCACTTGGAAAGACTGTTTCCATATCTTTCGCCACCACTAAATGGGTTCCTGTTGGAGTAGACCCACTGATAACTTTAGATAACCAGAACGAGGAGTGTATTTGTCGTCCCCGACACCATCCCTTAGTAGTTTGTCATCTTTGTCAACCAAGTGTATTGAGGCTTCTCGGAGATTCTGAGTGTATATGTTCCAATGTATCATGTCATCCTCTAGAAGACCAAGCCTATGCCCCTACATCCATCCTTGGTGCCACATATTTGTAAGTAATGGATCGCCCACCTGTGTAAGATGTAAGAAGCCACATGTCCTAGATGACACCTGGGCCACAGATCCAGTCCAAGACATACCAAATGTCTAGATCCCACTCTCCACACCAGTCCAATCCCCACTGGGTAAAAATCCTTAATCAGAGCCCTCCAAATAATAGAAATTCTCATCGATGATTTGTTTACAGTTCAAATCTATTCCAATATTGATAGAGGGGGAATATATTTTTGTTGTATTACCTGAATCCAGAGACTAGAAGTCTTTATCATGTGCCAAGAGCACTTTTCCACAAGATATTTAGAGAAAGATAAAATATTTTTTAAGCCCCAACCCTCAAGGGCCTTTGGAGTCGCAATCTGATCCCATCTTACCTAGTGTAAAATGTTTTTGTCCTTATTTCCCTACCACAGATATATACAACACAATTTTATCATATTCTCTAGAATGCCTTTGGGAATCTAGGATAAAGACATCGAGTAAACCAGAATGGATTCTAAGACCGACTTTACCAGAACTAATCGTCCAACCCTGGAAATCCATCGATGGCTCCAACATTTAAGCCTTTTTTCCAATTTTTCAATAAGCCACCTCCACTATATCTTTCTATAGTCATTTGGATTCAAATGAAAATTGAGGTACTTCAACCCTTCATCAAGATCAAAGACTTGGAAGGGAAGTCTCATAGAAATGTAATGTGATTCCACTCTAGACAACAAAGAGAGTGTGACACTTGACTTCTATGCGTTGATATCCATGGCAGTGGCTTGTTTGAAATGTAGAAGTCCTTAACTCAATTTTTCAATATCCTGTCTAGATCCATAAAAAAAAATTAATATGTCATCCACAAATAGTAAATGTGAGATGTATAATCCCTGATAAATTTTGATGACTCTAAAATTTCCAATAGACTTAGCCTTGATCAAGAAATGACTAAGACACTTTACAACTAGTAGAAAAAGGAGTGGGGACAGAGGACAACCCTGTCGAACCCCCCTTTCCACTTTGAAAAAATGAGAGGATGAACCATTGATCAGAATAGAAAAGGATATTGAGGATAAACAAGCCATAATCCAATTTGTGAAAGCCATCCCAAAGCCAAGATGAATTAACAACATCTGAACATGAAGCCAGTTTACCCCATCAAAATCCTTTGAGAGGTCTATTTTGATCACTGCACCTTTGAGTTTCTTAGTTTTCATGTTGTGTAGACCTTCCTGCTCCACCCCGATAGCTTCACGAATCTGTCTGCCTTTCATAAACCCAAACTTTTCACACGAGATATGCTGAGAAATGAAATCTTTTAATCTGTGACTAATGACTTTTGAGATAATCTTGTAGATACAGTTGCATAAAGAGATCAGAAAGAAATAATCAAAAGTAGTTGGATTATTATATTTGGGAATTAATGCATTGAAGGTGGCGTTAAGAGGTTCATGAATATGACCATTTTTTCTCGATTCCTCCACTACTTTTAAAATGTCATTACCCATTAAGTCAAAGAAACCCAGAAAAAAATCAATCGGACATCCATCTAGACTCTGGCTCTTCCCTTTCTGGAAGGTATTCATGACAGCTAACAATTCTTCTTCAGTAACCTCCTCTATTAGGGATTCCTTCTCATCTTCCTCCACAAATCGTGGGAAGAGCCTGGCTTCTTTCACAATTTCTGCGATTCAGGAGCCTGCTTAAGCCTTGAACAAATCTTTAAAATGAGAAATCCCCATAGATGATAGTCCTTTAAAAGTATTGACCAGTTTTTCATCCCTCTAGGTGAGGATCCAAATGGTATTAGTCAGTTTCCTTCCTTTGGCATATGAATGGAAAAATTTTGTATTCTCATCCCCACAAGCGAGCCAAATAACCCGACTTTTTAGTCTCCACAATGCTTCCTTTTGAGCCAAAATAGATCTCCTTCGAAGCTCCACTTGTGCAATATCTTCCCTAGATTCCCTAGAGTTGAAGCCTCTACCAGGGTCAACCTGCCAGTCCAACATCCTCTTTTCAAGAGTAAGGAGCTCATGATCTTCTTTTAATTTTTTCTCATGCACCCAGGAGATGGTAGCCTTCTTAAATTTCTTTAGGTTGTCCATAAAATGAATGGCAACATGTGAGGCAGGTTTTTGTCCTAAGGGAATCCAAATATTACGAAATAAGGATTGATACTCGGGATTATTTAACCATCCTTTAAAAAATTTGAAGGGGATGGGGGTCCGATGAACCCGATCGCTTATTTCCAAAACAATCAGGTTGTGATCCGATTCTTCACTACAAGCAACCCATTGTTGAGCAAGGCCCAAGGAGTCCACCAGGTCTTTCTTCAGTAGGAAACGATCCAATCATTTTGCAACTCTAGCTTCACCAATCCTCAGATTCCGCTAATTCGGTTGTAATTTAACCAGTTCCATGTCCAACAGACCATGAGAATCAAGAAAATGAGTGAAATTGTCAGTCAAAAGGTCCATTGTAGTATGGGGACCCCAAACCTACACCACTCCCAAGGAGAAGTTTAAGTCCTCACCCACAATAACCCCTGGTTCAGAAATCCAAGGGCAAAAACCCATAGAATCCCAGTAAAGTTTTCGCTCTGCATAGGGACCGTAAATATTAATAAGCACCAAGGATTGTCTCAACTCCACCGAAAACAAATTGAGGCCTATCCTTGAATCAAAACCCCATACCCTTTCACATCTATAGTTCTTGTGGTGCCAACCTGTGGCAAGACCCCCATAGTGCCCTTTTGCATCCATCGCCACAAACGACCAACCAGGAAAAAGTTCTTCCAACGACGCAACCACTACTTCTCTAACCCCTAGGGTTTCTTGTAGAAAGACAATATCTGGATTGTTAACCATTACCAATCATTTTAAAGATGATTTTTTTGCCGAGCTCGCCAAAATCCTACAATTGAAAGAGATCATTTTCATGAGGAAACCACCTCTTAGGGTTTCTTTTCTCTAAGTTCCCATTCAGTGGAGGTTTGTCTTCCTAAAGCCACATCGATTTTGGCTCGATATTGTGTCAGAATAATGTGTGATCTCCTGCCCCGACCCCGCGAGGAGGCCAAAGCTCGAGGAAGTGACCCCAAACCTGACCCAAGTGGGTCTTGAGTAGGGGACTAACAATCTCACCAAAGCCTATTCTCTTTGGTGTGGACTTAATATCGCAAAATATTGGGGAATTAGAACATTGATGGGCTTTGGGAATCCAATGATTATCATTCAATCTATTAAATTCCAGTTGAATAATGGAGGGCACCAACTACAAGTTATGGTGCCTCGAAACAAGAAAATTGTCCTGCAATTTGATCACATATACTTATACCAAATAAGGATACTATTGAATGACAAAGTGGATTCCTGTGCCAAGCTAACAACCTCTTTGCATTTGGGGCAATTGTGCAAAATGGGGATTTGCATTCTCTCCATATCCCCTAGAAAGTCGATGGCAGAACACCTCATTAATGACGAGTCGATGAAGTGTGGCTACACAATACATATTGTTTAGATAACCTGATGGTCACATGTGTTGTAACAAATATTGAAATTTTGGCTTTCGGTAGCTTAAGAGGAAAAAATTTATAGTGTTTAGCTACCGAAAGTGTAGACTTTTGGTAGCTTAAATCTCAGGTTCCATATGCCCTTAGCTACCGAAAGTGTAGATGCATTTTTACCTAGAAATCAAGTCAGAAAGAGGTACTAAAAGAATGCAATAAACAACAACAAAATAGCTATAACAAGGTTTCACATAAATGCCATGTCACCATTTCTAGTTTTCGGCAGTCGGGGGTTTGACTGACATAAGATTTTGACCATTGCTTCGTTTCCCCGAAAGACGAAATAGGGGTTTCAGGACTTTCAGTGGCTTAAAAAAATCTGAAATTTTATTGTTAGCTACCAAAAGCTAGGACTTTCGGTGGCTAAGATACCCCTGTTTTTGGCCTGTTAGCCACCGAAATCGCAGGTTTTTCAAAAAAAACTGCATGTGGAAAAAATCACTTTTATCAACCTTGGAGAGGTTGTTTTACATGTTTGAATAGTCGATTGACATCTACAGATCCTAAGATTTCCATTGGTATATTCATATCCTTATTTAGATATGGGGAAGATAGGAAAAAGTGCCCCACAAGATGGTGCTACAAACATGACCCATAAATGTAGGAACATGCCCAGATTTCAGTTAAATAACTGCCAGTTCGTTTCTCAGTTGGTTTTGAGGTCATTTCTCATCTGTTATATGTTGGAGGATTATATATTGTATATCTCTTTGACAGAGAATGGGGGGAAAATACACACATGAGTAATACTCATGGGCTGTAGCATTTGTTTTCCTGTTTAAATAAAAGAGTGCAGAGCCATTTTTAATCTACAACATAGATTCTTGTGATTTTGTTTGTAGAGAATGTTTTATTGCTTCATTCTCGCATCATTTCACTTGGTTTATTTCCATTTTATTCCTGATTTGTGACTGTGTTTGTAATGGAATTCATCTATTTGTTAGATGTTCTATTGCAAGACATGTTATATGTTGTTTCTTGTAGAGATCTGAAGGTTCATAATTCATCCTTGGATAGATGCTCTGTCCCAACCATCTCTTTCCACTGATTTATGCTTGGAATTCACTCATTTCTAAGTGCTCCTTTCATTTTGATATGTTTTCACTCTATTTTTTTGCCATACTTTTATAAATCCTTCTCTTTGTAATCAACTTCTACCTCGCCTTTGTTCCATGGATTTCCATTGTCGAAACACTCTTATTGTTTTCTTGATCATTTGAATGAATTCCCAATGGACTACCTCCTGCTCCAACCCACCAACCCTAAAAACCCAAAAAATTCTGTTACCCAAAGATCTGCCCACTATTAAGCTTATTGAATATCCTATTATGACATATTTTCAAGAGATCCCTCTCGGGTTGGAAGGGGCAGTTTCCAATCAAAAGTGGTTCGAGGTTATCTCAGAATTTACTTGCATGCAACCCAAGTCAAGTCTGAGTGAAAAAATTGTTTCATTTAAAATGTGTTAAGGCTTGTCTCTATGATGCAGGAGCATCCCTCACGACAAGCAAAACCAACGTGGAAGCAGAAGACAGCTAGAAGACGTCTAGTGCAAGTTTTTGAATTTTTAAATTTTTCCTTGAAGTTGATGCGCTGAATATAAATGAGATCATTTAATTTGGCGCCTTGGTAAAAATGTAATCAGACCTCGAGCCATACGCTCTCGTCTGATATAGATAGAGGCATTTATAGTAGTAGTTGCAGGTAGATAGAATTGAATTCTTAGATTAGCCAGTTTTAGAGCGCAGGAGGGAAAACGGATATAGACACCCTCATTTGTATCATTGTAACAATTAACAGGAGCAAGAAGAATCTAGGGCATAGGAGAATAGCAAAGAGTTGTAGAAAACACCCATGTACAGATCTTGAATTAATAGAAGAAGTTGATTCAGATTCATGGTTGTTGTGTTATTCTCTATGTATGTGTGTTGAATGCTCTACTTATGAGAATTACTTCCTGTTATGCATTTGTTGTTATGCTTTGTGTATGATTTCATGTGTCGAGATTGAATTTTGAGAGGAAGTGAGGTGAGTTACAATTGTTTTCTCTTTTGAGCGAGGATTCCTGCAAGGAGTGCAGTTGAAGTCGTCCGCAAGGAGTGCATTGACAGAAGGATCAGGGAGATAGCGTTTGTTCTCATTCGTCGTGAAGATGCAGTCAGGCATAGAGCCGTGCAAGGAGTGCGCAGGCTAAGGAGGGAGAGTCTCAGTCGTGAAACTGAGAAGAAGCTTTGGAGGACTATTGCTACGGGCACATGCAGATTCAAAGGAAGCTCGAACAGTTGAAGTGTTTGCAGGTTTGCCACAAGGAGTGCATGCAAAGAACCTCGTTGAGGTTGAAGAAGTTTAGCAAAGCTCAGGAAGGGTAGGCCTCTGAGTCACTGAAGATCAGCGTAGAGAAGTGTGACTTGAAGTCAGGAAGAAGCATCGCAGGTTGACGAAGCGACGAAGGAATCTCGTGGAGAAATACTCCTTTTCATTTCATGGGTTACACAAGGAAGAACAGACGGTCGAAATCATCTGAGGAGATTTCACGAAATTCTGAGGATCGTTATATCTTGCAAAGGTGCAAGGAGGTTACGGCAAGAAGGTTCTGAAGAGTTTGAAGCTCAGGAGAGGCAAAGCCGTCGATTCAGAATCACGGGAGCCGTCGGATCTACACGTGGTATTGTGTATCAGGGACTCGCGAGTTGAAGCCCCAAAAGTTGTGCGACAAGAACAGCGATATCGCGAGATGCGATATCCCTACAAGATTGGAGTCGTTCGTTGTGGAGGACACGTGTAAGGAGATTCTCTCATCTCGCAGACTCAGACATTTGGGGACAGACAGGGAAGTCCGTCAGCTTCACGAGTAGCGAAGTGGCAAGAGGCTGGGAGCCGTCCATCTGAGGAGGACAGGTGACAGAGATCGAGAGATCTCGCGAACTCGGGAGTTCGCAGGTTGAGAGCCCAAGCATTGGGTATTCAAAGTCACGAAATGACGAAGTGGCTAGAAGATCGGAGCCATCCATCTGAGAAGGCTAGGTGGCAGAGATCTAGAGATCTCACGAACTTGAAAGTTCGCAGGGTGAAAGCCCAAGTGTCGGGCAACCAAAGTCGCGAGGACGCGAGAAGCGAGAAGGTGAAAACCATTGGATCCAGATCGTAGGAGAATCGTTGGATCCGCACGTGGGATCACGTATTGGGGCCTCGCAAGAAAAGGCTCGAGAATTTGGGCGCGGGGATCACGAGATTGCGAGAAGCGATATCCCAACAGCTGGAGGTAGTGTGGGCCATAGCGGAGTGTGAGTGGAATACAGGTGGCACGAAGCCCTTGGGATCTCGTTGCGAGAAGTCCTGAAGTATTGGTGTTAGGATTCGCGAGTCACGAAGTGCCGAGAGTCGGGGCATAAGGTGGGACCCGTGTGGTTGACGGGTGGACACGTGTTGCCTGGAGGTAGGAGTCAACATTCCATTGAATTCTCGCATATCGGGGGTTCATGGAACAGGAGGGTGAAAGCTCGACGGTCCAACCAACGAGGTTGCGAGGTCGCGAAGTAGCGAAAATCCATCAGGGGAAAAAGTCAGCGATTTGACTAACCATCAGGTCTCGGGGATCCGAGAGCCCAACAGTCAATAGCGAACTCACGAAGCTGCGAGTTCCGATCCTATGAAAGTAAAGAAGGGAGGATCTTGTCGAGGAGAACTGTGGGTACAGATTTCCCGATAGGGGAATAGAAGGACCTTGGAGTTCTTTGGGCGAGAAGGAAGAAGATCCTGTGAGAGCAGACGTGCCCGTGGTTGGAATGCCCCCTCCGTCAAGTGGTGTCAGAGAATAGAAAAAGTTTCTTTGATTTCTGTAGCAGAGAAAAAAAAAAGGAGAATTCACCATGCTGCCAAGAAGAAGAGGTAGACAGTCACCCGATCCAGAGGAGGAAAGGGAATTGTCCAGAGGAAGGGAATTGTCCAGAGAAAGAGGTAGGCAAGTACAGAATCCAAACGTGGAGAGAGGAATGCGAAATCTTCGTGCCAGAATGGAGGACATGGAGATAAGACAAAGGCGCAAAGCTGATGCAGGAGATATTAGTGAATTCGAGGATGAAGGTGATGCTGGACATGAAGAAGAAGAAATCCCAGTGGAAGATGCACCCAATGAGCGTTTAATTAAGGCTATCGCTCGGATGAGTTCGAAAACAAAAATGGACATTCCAACTCATGAAGGAAATCTGGATGCAGAAGAGCTGCTAGATTGGATTAGAGCTCTTGACACTTACTTCGATTATGAAGATATTGAAGATGATAAGAAGGTCAGACATGCCGTCACAAGATTAAAAGGACATGCAGCCTTGTGGTGGGATGAACTAAAAGATGACAGGTGTTGCCAAGGCAAGCAGAAAATTAAGAGATGGGACAAGATGATTGCAAAGATGAAGGAAAAATTCATTCCCAGGGACTATCAAATTTCTCTGTTCAGGAGGATGCAAAACCTGAGACAGAAGATGATGATAGTGAAGGAGTATAATGAGGAATTTTACAGGTTAAATATCAGGGTAGGTCATCGCGAAAGCAATGACGAAAAAGTGGCCAAGTACATGAATGGCCTGAGGTATGAAATTCAGGATGAAATAAGTATGGAAACCATCCGAACGGTGGAGGATGCTTATCAATTATCTCTGAAATCTGAGGAGAAGCTGAGCCGTAAACAAAGTCAGAGGGGCCAAGGTAGAAGTCAGCCCAGAGGCAAAACGGTTGCCCAAGATAAATACCAGAAGCCCAAGGATGACTGGAAGAAACCTCAGACTCAGAGAGAAAGAGGTGGAAGTTCGCAGCGAGGGCGATATGCAGAGCAAAGAGAACAACATACTGAGCAGAGAGGAGGATATGGTGATAATAATAGGTTTCCTTGTACCAGAGGTAGAGGAAGAGGAAGAGGTGGAGTAATCACATGCTTCACATGTGGAAAAAATGGGCACAAGTCATTCGAGTGTCCAAAGAAAAGGAAAGAAATTGGAGAGACTCACATCGCTGAGGCACAGAGGCAATATGTTGAGGTAGAGTACGCTGAAGGTGGAAGATCGCTGGTAATGCGAAAAGTCCTTTTGACGCCAGAGAAAGAGATGGAGAACTCAGCGTAGAGGAACAGTCTTTTTAGGACTGCTTGCAAGACTAAGGGTTGGGCACGCAAGGTTATCGTGGACAGTGGAAGCACCGATAATCTCGTTTCAACCGAGATGGTAGAAAAGCTAGAGCTGGAGACAACTGATCACCCGATTCCATACAAATTTTCATGGCTACAGAAGGGACATCAGGTAAATGTCACTAAACAGTGCTTAGTTGACATTAAGATAGGGGGATATAATGATAAGATTTTATGTGATGTTATTCCTATGGATGTCTGTCATTTATTGCTGGGCAGACCATGGCAATAAGATAGAAATGTGATTCATGATGGGAGGATGAACACCTATACCCTGAAAAATAATGGGAGAACTCATATGTTGTGTCCAATTGAGGATAAAGAAGTGAAACCGGAAGTAAACAACACAGTACTTCTCATGAGTGGGAAGGAACTTCTTACAAAAGTTAAGAAGAAGGAGGATCCACAATTCTTTGTGGTCAGAAAACCGAGAATTGTTCTGACTAGCACAAGAGTGGATGATTTTCCAGGAGAAGTTCAGGAACTGCTGGAAGAGTTCGTTGATATTGTGGTGGACGAATTACCTCATTCATTGACACCGATGAGGAGCGTGAGTCACCATATAGACCTCGTACCAGGAGCTAGTTTTCCAAATAAAGCCGCATACAGATTGACACCACAGGAGAATGAAGAGGTTAAAAGACAGGTCCAGGAGTTGTTGGACAAAGGCTTGGTCAAGGAAAGCTTGAGTCTGTGTGTTGTTCCAACAGTACTCAGTCCGAAGAAAGGCGCAGGCTAGAGGATGTGCACTGATTCAAGAGCCATTAATAAGATAACTATCAGGTATAGATTCCCATTGCCAAGAATGGATGATTTGATGGATTGCTTAAGTGGAGCAAATTTTTTTTCAAAGATAGATTTGAAGAGTGGATATCATCAGATTTGTATGAGAGAAGGTGATGAGTGGAAAACAACATTCAAGACAAATGAAGGTTTGTATGAATGGCTTGTCATGTCGTTTGTCTTGATGAATGCACCGAGTACCTTTATGAGGTTGATGAATGAAGTCCTGAAGGAGTTCATCGGGAAATTTGTCATCGTGTATCTGGATGACATATTGGTTTTCAGCAACACAAAGGCTGAACATATGAAGCATTTGACTATTGTGATGAAGAGATTACAGCAAGAGAAGCTACTGATAAATATGAAGAAGTCCTCATTCATGAAGAAAGAACTCGTTTATTTGGGGTTCGTTATTTCAGCAAATGAACTGAGGATGGATCCAGATAAGGTGGAGGTGATCAAGAATTGGCCATCACCGAGGAACGTATTTGAGGTAAGGAGTTTTCATGGACTGGCTAGTTTCTACCAAAAATTCATCAGGGATTTCAGTGGAATTAGTGCAGCAATGATGGATAGAGTGAAGAAAAGACATAAATCTTTTCACTAGACGGAAGAGGCTAAGAAGATTTTCAATTTATTGAAATGAAAGATTACAGAGAAACCATTGTTGGTGTTGCCAGATTTTCAAAAGACATTCCAGGTGAAATATGATGCAAGCGGGTTTTCCATAGGAGCGGTCTTGAGTCAGGAGGACAAGCCAATTACATATTTCAGTGAGAAGCTGAATGAGGCAAAAGAAAAGTACTCCACATATGATAAAGAATTCTATGCCATCATACAGGCATTGAAGAAATGGAGGCACTATTTGATTCAAAAGGAATTTGTTTTATATAGTGATAACCATGCATTACAATTTGTGACTCAACAAGAAAAGTTGAATCAGAGGCATGTTAAATGGGTTGAATACATGCAAAATTTCACTTTTGTGATAAAACATATTTCTGGTACTACTAACAAAGTTGTTGATGCTTTGAGCAGGAAGTGTTTGTTGTTGCAAGAGTTCAAAGTCAGGACATTAGGCTTTGATGATCTTAAGGACATGTATGCAGATGATTCAGACTTTAAGGAAGCTTATGAAGAAGCTGAGAATCCAGTTCTCAGAGACAGAAGTCAGTGGATAGAGTATGTGATCCAGGACGGATTGTTGTTTAAGGGAAATCAGTTGTGTATTCCAAATTGCTCCATGAGGGAGAATCTGTTGAAAGAGAAACACAGTGGAGGATTGGCCAGACACTTTGGCCATGATAAGACATTTGCAAAGCTGAGCGAGTCATACTTTTGTCCAGGGATGAGGTCAGAAGTTAAGAATTTTGTTGACAAATGCAGGATTTGCCAGCATTCAAAAGGAAGGAAGCAGAATGCGGGTTTTTATCAACCACTACCCATACCTGAGAAGTTGTGGGATGAAATTAGAATGGATTTTGTATTGGGATTGCCAAGGACACAAAGAGGTGTTGATTCAATCTTTTTGGTAGTTGATAGGTTTTCTAAGATGGCACATTTTATACCATGCCAGAAGACCAGTGATGCGACCCACATCGCAAATTTTTTTTTCAAGGAGATTGTTCGACTTCATGGATTGCCGAAAAGCATAGTTTCAGACAGGGACACAAAATTCATAGGGAATTTCTGGAGAACATTGTGGAAGAAGCTGGGAACTAACTTGATGTTTAGTTCTTCTTATCATCCTCAGACGGATGGACAAACAGAAGCGATGAACAGGAGTCTAGGATACTTTTTGAGGAGCTTCGTGACAGAGCACCATAGCAACTGGGATAGCATATTACCGCAAGCAGAGTTCGCATACAATGATTCAGTGAACAGGAGCACAGGAAAAAGTCCATTTCAGATTGTATATGGAATGTAGCCGAGAGGATTTTTTGAATTGAGGGATTCAGAATAGACTGATACTAGCAGTGCTAGTGCAGGAGAATTCATTGAAGTGATGAAGGAACTTCACAGCCAGGTGAAGGAGCGACTATTGAAGTCAAGTCAGGAATACAAGCGCAGAGCAGATCAGCATCGGAGACAACTTCAGTTTGAAGTTGGCGATCTAGTTCTGGCACATTTGAGGAAGGAAAGTTTCCCGAGAGGAACATACAACAAGCTAAAGATGAAGAAAATTGGACCATGCAAGGTCTTGAAGAAGATGGGACAAAATGCTTATGAAATCAAGTTACCAGATGGGATCGAAATATCTCTGATATTTAATGTTTCAGATTTATATCCATATAAAGCTGATGAAGCAGGAGTATAAAGTGATGATCAACCAGAGGTCCAGTGGCAGAAGCATATGCCAGTTGCAGAGAAGCCACAGATGGAGCAGATACTGAATAAACGAGTGGGTAAGAAAACCAGAAGGAAAGAATATTTTGAATATTTGGTCAAGTGGAAGGGCCATCCA
>SNQJ01S0023175.1:37215-56437 GCA_010110895.2 Picea sitchensis | reverse complement strand
TTGTATATATTTGTTTTTATAATAAAGAAAAATAAATAAAAACAAACTTTTATAATAAACAAACAATATATGTTTTTTTGTTATTATAAAAAAAGGAAATTCTTTATAATAAAACAAACAAACAAAAAAATTGTTATTATAATTGTTTTATAATAAAAAAATCACAAATAAATTTTTTTATTGTAATCATTTTATAATAAACAACAGATAATTTTATGATGAAATTTTATTATAACACAAAACAAACAATGACTGTTAACTTTCATATACCTGTAGCGTAGACCACCATGAATGTTGTTGTCAAGCGTTGATCTACTCCTTGGCCCGGAGAGAAAACAAATTTGTGAGACAAAAATGCATCAACTAGAAATTTACTCATTCTTATGCATCTCCATTGTCTGTCATCAGGCTCAATCACGTGAACATTGTCATTAGTCAATCCTACAGCAAACTGATTAGGCTCAAGCGGATGTGCAACAATTATAACTGGATAGGTACTGCAACTAATTGTACGAGAAATACTTGCTCCACAAGAAATACTGGATAGTTATTGTCATGCAATGACTTGCTCCCTCAGTGGCCTGTAGCTTCTGTAAACACTGGGCGAAGGCCCCAACGATGGGAAGTTGGAGTCGAGAGCATCAATCAACATGAAACGCTGGAGGCTGCGAAAAATCAGTTGTGTTCACCCGAAGAGGGATATCCTACCTTATCTATCTCTGCTCTGGCTGGATTTTAATTCCTTAGATGCAAATATTAGCTCATAAACCAACATCACCATAATCATGAAAAATCGCCTTGTATAAAAAATCTATCTTGGATGAACGATCTTAGCACCATTTAATATATCCGGCTACATTTTATTATCAGTCTGCCATCACAATTTGCATTTCTAACTTCTCAAATCTATGTGCAGCATGCGCAAAGAATCAACGGGGTAAGGCAATCCAATTATTACCACTTTGGCAGTGGGAATGCCAGCTGAGAATGCCTTTGTTAGCAAATCTGGAGCTTTAACGGAAAATCATTCCACCCGCCATCCCAATAATACATAAGCCTCTCAGGAACAACACTCAGCTGAGAATATAAAGCGGTCATTGTGAATTGGTGTCTGTCCACTGCTTCCTTCTCATACTGGTTTCTGCTGCACAAATCAGATTTGTACCGGGTTTTTTTTTTATAGATTGAGATCTAAGTCTCGTTATGGAAGCTCTTTGTAATTGCAGGCGGAAACATGACTCATGGTTGTACTATACTTAGTGTAGATCCATGGCAACTTTGTCCCAATCAATCGGCGTTAATAACACTCATTCCCTCCAACTGTTGCGCATTCGTACGCAATCGTCTCTTTCTCGAGTATCATTTTTTATGAGCTCTGGAATTGATGCCACTGCCTCTTCCACCAGATGGAAAAGAAACTGATATGTCTTCTCTTCAATTTGAAATTCTCCCATTGACCACGTGTCTCAATTAAAAGGGCGTTCATAACAGTGGATCTGCATGCCCTCGTGGAAAACTTGTAACCCATTCCAATCGCAATCCCTGCATTTTGTTAGAAATACACTCAAAATTTGTTTTTAGCATATCATTTTCAATTTTTGGTGAGTGCAGCAAACCTGATTTCTAGATAGGAAAGAAGGCTTAATATAATATATGGAGGTCTCTATCCAATCTGGGATGACCCACTTTTGGATCTTCATCTTCTTCGGTCGCAAAAGAGAAGATAATGAAGATAGGTCAGGTCCTGGAAGACCGGTCAGGCCCCTTCATTGTTAGGTCAGGGGAGCTCCTCTTAAATAGCTTAAAAGGGGAATCTCAAGGGTGATCTCTGCTCAAGATAGGGTAGGAGTTAGTAGTATTATGGAATGAAATTCCTTCTGTATAAAACCCCCAACAACAGAAGAAACCAGAAAGTTTCTTCCATCCAGAACATATTCCTCCTCATTCTGTGCTGGAAGGATAGAGCTGGTCGTAGATGCTTGAAAAAGGTGGGACTGAACTTTGAATCTCCCACCTTAGAAATCATGGGATCCTTGAACTTCATCTCACGACCAGCTATCCTCGGAGACTCAGGTCAGGTTTCATTAGTTAGATTTACACCTTGGTTCTATCAAAGAATTAGTTAGCTTCATTAGTAGGAACATTAGAAAGATTATATTCTCTTTTTATTAGGCAGGAACACAGAAGGTTCTCATTAGTATGATGCATCATTGGTGAGTTCAGATACTTTCCATCATGCATTTGTATCTCAAAATTATCTATCTTGTATCTATCAATTATTACATGTTCTAGCTACCAATAATTACATGTTCACTGTCATAAATCACATACTGCATACAGAACAGACAGAATTCACTCATGAATCATGGAATCGAATGATGCAGGAGTAGCATTGACTTATCATTGATTTGAATCCTGAAACTCCTAAATATGCAATTAGGGGAACAGTATGGAGATAATACCGCCAAAAAAATCTTCATTGATTGCCAAAAACTACCAGATAAATGTAAACGCCAACCATTATAATTATCCCATCTAAATATGTTGGCTTGGAACTATAAATGCAGGTTGCTTTGATATAAATGGAATTTGGAACCTCGAGACGAAAGTCTTTGTATTGGGTTGGACGTATTAAAGATACGAGGAGATAAACATGAATCAAAAACCGGATTTCAGGGGGCTTGAGGCGGGATCTGCAGATCCGTGTAAGATCCACCATGTAAATGGATCATGTGTTGCTGAAACAGATCCTGTACCAGCTATTCATTGAGGCGTGTTATCCCATCCAGATATTCCATTCTCATCGTGTGAGGATAAAGGTACTATAAAGGAATCCTCTTGTAATCTTTCCCAATGTTATCCTGGTAAATCTGTCAACCCAAATAGTTGAATCTCCCTTCGTTTCTTTTGCTGGAAGTCGAGGTGTTTGCATCCACATTTAGCCAAATATAAAATATTATGTTTCAGTGATCAAAGCATGGTTCTTCGCATCCACTCTTCATAAGACACTGATAAATCATTGGCTAATTTTTTTGTGCTTCGTTGTGGGACGCTAGAACTCTCATAAGAAAACACGAGCAAGCGGTAAATCAGATCTGCATGCTTCTGCGTGTTGTCTTCTGCAGTGATATTAATGTCAAGACTTGCAGCATTAATATTATCAGGATCATAGGAACCGGTTGGGTTAGGCGTGGAATAGTGGGTGCATCTCAACAATATCTCTGGCACAGTAAACGTTCTCGCAAGTCCCGGATCAGCAATTGGACTCATTGGAGTTGCATGCACCCTCTTTGGACACTGCAGTAACTAGCATGTGGAACCCATATTTGGATGTGTGATACCTTGTGTATATTTTACATATTGAGAAGCATCTTCGAAGATCTGACCTTTCTGCCACATTAGATAATAAATAACTGATAAAGTTAAGCTGGATACACATGGAGAATTACCTCCTCAAAATAATCAAATATAGTATACTCGTTATAATTTTGCAACCACAATATCAAATCATTTACGCAAGTAATACATGCATGGATAAATTCCTTTCTATATTATGAAGTAATGCATATATTTTGGTAAGGATGTGGTATCCATGGCTCTGCGCGTTAGACCATTAAACCATTAATTTATTTTTATTTTTTTATATATTTTTTTCTCTCTGTACTTACTGTTTTATTTCTTTGATTTGCAGGTGGAGGATGCGCAACTTTTCATTTATTTCTTCTATTATGTTTTTAAAGTAAAAAATAAAATAAAAACTATTTTACAAGCTTATTAAAAATCTATGAGCAAATGGAAGACGAAAAAATAGATTAGGAAAAAAAATTTGTTTCGTCAATTAATTGATATTCCTGAAATCAACCAATAAGTCATCCTACTTTCTGATCCTCAAGATCGCATGAAGTGCAAAGGAGAGCATACTCATTCTAGAAAAATAAAAATAAAAACTTAAAAATAAAATCCTACCTACACTAATCTAATTAGAAATGACGGATTAGTTACGTATAATCAAACAACCAATGTAGCCATGCACGCAACAGTAATAAAAATATGTTATCTTTCAATTTTGTAATTGACAGTCGGGAATATGTATGGACGTGCGAAATTAGCTGCTGAATTTCTAAATTAACAAAATAAAAAGGAAAACTAAGTGGAACAAACCTAGTGCTTTCTTGAAACCAGTGTTTGATCAGGCTTTCATAGGCATAATTTGTCTTTCTCGGATCATGTTGCAGCTCCTCGCTGAACTCCTCGACCTCTTGCGCGCCTAATGGTTCTTCATTAAATATGCAAGGTTCTTCATATGTTGATTCTTCGTTCGCCTCAGGAGGAGTGAATAATATTTCGGTTGTTGTCAAGATCTCCTCTTCCAAAGAAGAGGAGACCCCGACTTTTTCTAGGATCTAAGTGAGTTGTTCCAAGCTTAAATTCATTGTTAAATCATGTTAAAAAAAGGATTCTTACAGCACCCAAAACTGAAATCTAAAAATAAACTTAAATAAAATCATTCTTACTGAAACATAAAATAATTACTCTTCACAATTGCAGAAATCAAATGCTCTTGCTAAAACAGTGAATCACACTTGCAGAAATTAAACCCTCTTGCATAAATCGAAATTCACACTTGCAGGAATTGAAATTCACACTTGAGGAAATCGAACAATCAAGGCTTTGGAGAAAACTCACTATAGTGGCCACGCATGTTCTTACCTCTCGTCTTATTGTTTCTCCTCCCCCAAGATGTATAATTAAAAAAAAAAACTACCTACCTAGACCTCAATCCATTTAGAACTTCCCCAGAGACAGTGCCAAAATGTTAGCGGTAAATATTTCCATTAAATAAATGCCCAATCATTTAATTGTCAACCCAAGGAGTTCATAAACTTATGAAGCACAATCACAGTATATGCAGGATTGAAGCTAATTTAACCTAATCTAATGTCGAAGATACAACTAGAATTGAATCATTAATATAATGCAGGAAGTTGAAACACATGACTTAGAATTGAATTGCTAAAACACATGACTGAAATGAAATTGTGTAAATGAAATTAACTTGAAATGGAAACTTGCATCAAAGGTAAAACATGTGAAGAGCAACAAGATGACACATGTGAGATCACACCAACAACAAATCAATATCAAATTACATTACAAGAATCAAATGACAAATCATGAAACAATAATGAAATCATGAATCAACTAAGAATCCCTTTCTCCAATATTACAAAACCCAAACTCTACATACTAAGATTCATTACAGACTTCTACTTGAATCCTAATTACCTTTTCATGAAGAGAGAGAACTATATTTTATACATGAGATCCTTGAAGATAAGATAACCATCTCATAATTACAGATCCACTATTCTCTCAACTATTTTCCCATTATTACAAAATATAATCCCTTCAAATCCTCACACATATCTCTCATATATCTTGGATAAGATATTCTAACCAAATCTCCATGATCTTCTACATGGAATAGGCTTGAATTATCTCCTCAAATCTTGAAATGGTGGAGGGAGTATTTGGGAAGTCCTTTTGAATTAATCTTTCTCATATTCCTACACATTACAAAGCTCACGCATTTTTTAGATATGTATGAAAACAAGTTCATTTTCTAACATTTAATCACAAATTCCCTTTTAATACTAAAATTAATAAAGTGGAAAATAATAAGGTGAAAACCAAATGTATTTATGAAAATGATATCATGAAAGGTTAATGGGGCGATGAAATGTGAAGAATAATGAAGGGAAAGGTTGATGAAAATAGGACTTTTATGAGCCCCAACAGTGCTCAGGATGGAATTTTCACCTATGCCGAGAATATGGTCTCTCCCAATGTCGATGAGTTGTCACGATCCTAGACGCCATGTGAGCCAATGGGTAATGATGTAAATTGAGTGAAGCAATCTCAACCAAATCATTGATTCCACCTTGTTCGTTTGATTTGCAAGTCTGAACCAATTAATAATCGAACGATTGGAGAAATATTTGTCCTTCGCCACTCTATGCCAGATACCTCCATGCATTAAAACCCTCCAAAGGGTGTTTTCCATCAGTGCCAAATTGAAATGTGTAAGGTTGTGAAGTCCCCAACCTCCATTTTTCTTTGGTCTAGACAACAATTCTCAATTGCACAAATGATAATTCATCAAACCAAAATTCCCACTCCATAGAAATTGAAACTTCATCTTCCTGATTTTAATTAGAATAGATCGAGGAATAAAATCCAATGACATCCAATAGACCGCTTGTCCCTCCATCATTGATTTAATAAGGATATATATGCCACCAATCGACAACCATCTGTAGCACCATAAACTAATTTTCTTTGCAATATTTGATACCAACCAATCCCAATCACATGCCTTCTGAATCCATGTCTTAAGATGATAACCCAAGTATTTAAATCCAACTTCTAGAGCACTAAAATTGTAAGGGAGAAATGATTTGAATGCTTCCAATTCACCCTCTATGAGTCCTTCATAGTGTACCATAGTATTTGACTGATTAAAATCCAGACACGATGCCTTACAAAAAACAGATATAATAGTGTATATTTCTTTCCATTCAACTAGACAAGGCTTTGTCATAATGATTACGTCATCCACAAATAGAAGATGAAGGATATTTAATAATCTGGAGACTTTTGTACCTATTAGCTTCCCTTTACTGATACTATCCTTTAGTAAGAGACTGAGTCCCTCCATCACCAGAATAAAGAGAAGAGGTGATAAGGGAGAACCTTGGCGTAACCCCCTTCCTCTTTTGAAAAAATCAGTGGACTCGTCGTTTAATAGGACAACAAAGGTGGAAAATGTTATGCATAACATAATCCAATTTGTCATTTGTAAGATGAAACCCCCTTTAAGTAGCATCAACCTAAGAAGAACCCAATAAATACATTCATATGCCTTTCTAAGATCTAGCTTTAGGGTAAAATCATGAAGATGGGTAACACTTTTGCCTGTTTTATGACAAAACAAAACTGTATTTTCACAAGTTCTTCAACTTCCGGCATACAAAAGTAATTTTTTTATTTAGATTTTCACTTTACAGTAAAAAAAAAAACTTGTGAAGAATTGTGTTAGCTTTCCAATGACTATTTTGCAAATTTTGTTTATTAAGATTTGATATGTCAATTTGACAATTGTTTAACAATATGTTCCTTAAACATGAAAGAAATGATAATGAGTTATTTTTTCCCACAACAATGTATCTATTATTAAAATTATGTTTTTAAGAAATGAAATATACTGCAACAATCTACAAAGACTCTATTTTATTATGACTATAATTTTGATTCTAATGGATGAATATTATAATTTCTAGAATTTTTTGAAGTTCACCAAGCTGAAAAAATTGCAGATTTTAATCACATGTTTTCTTACACCTTGTATCTATCTTAATTTTTACTTAAAAGTAAAATTTAAAAATACCCTTTTGAAGATAACAATTTAAGGATTATGAATATCAATTTTCCATAATTTTCCATTGTGTATTTTTAGAGATATGGATTTTTCATTTCACCGAATCATAATCTCACCTAAAAATATTATGTAGTTATTTTTTTATAAAATTAAATAAAATTAGATAAAAACAATGAAAATGAAAACAAATTATATCCAATGAAAGTAGATTTAATTTTAAAAATGTTGGTATCAATTCTGAAACTAAATTTTGAGTATTTGTAGGAGTCCTCTACCTCGAAAGATCAAGTGAGATGGAGAGAATTTGCAGCTTCCTGCAAACAGTCCCATTTTTCAGGTTTTCGGCCGAAATATTCTTTCGGTCGAAACCTAGTTTTTAATGGAATCCGTTAAAAATAAACGTTTCAGCCGAAAATTCTTTTGGCCGAAATATGCTTGCCAAAGGAAAATAATTCATCCGAAAAAACATTGTACACGAATTTTGAGGGCACCGTCAGGGTGCCGTTCAATTTGACGTGCAAATTTTCGGTTGAAAAATTGTTGCTAGGAAATTTTGATACCCGATTGTCACAATAGTGTTACCCACCTTCATGATTTTACCTTTTAGAAAAAGTGACTTCATTTTTTTCTTTTTGATGCTATGAATGCTTTCATGTGTCGTGCCAATCGCATCTTGAATTCTCCTTCCTTTTAAGAAACCCAGCTATTCTTCTAAGAGGGTTCTAGAAAGATAAGGTTTAATATGATTTGAAATGAATTTTGAGATTACCTTATAGAAAATATTACACAATGAGATCGGACAGTAGTCTTAAAAGGTACTCGGCTTGTTGGATTTCAGAATTAAAGTTAAAAAAGTCGAGTTTAAGCATCCAGGAATAGATCCTAACCTTATTGATTCTTCCACCATATCAAGCAGATAAGACCCTACAATGTCAAAGAAGAAGGTAAAAAACTCAATAGTCCATTTGTCTGGCCCTGGACTTTCATCCTTTTTAAAAAGGAAGAGAATAGATTTTAATTCCTCTAAAGTTACAGGATTATACACATTACATGACTCCTCATCATTTACCATCCGAGGAAAGACTTCTGTAATTTTTAATTGATCACTAGTACTTGAGGAGGGTTGCTCCTTGTAGAAATTTCTATAATGAAAGCTTGTTGTTTCCTTTAATGCGGCTTGCTCTGTAAACTTTCCTCCGAAAGAAACCTTAATCTCCCAAATATGTTTTCGAGCCCTATTATGAGTGGCACATTTATGAAATTGTTTTTTGTTACTATATCCACAAGCCATCCATATCGCTCTACTTCGCAACCTCCATTGTTCTTATATACCTTTCAGGATGGTATTTCTTTTTGTTTCCAATTGTCATAGAGATGAATCTAACATCAAAGTTTTTGGCTCAGAAGTTAATCGAGCGAACAATTCTTTAATGTTTAACTCAAGAAATTACGTCTTTTCTTTTTGGGGGGCTAATTTCTCTTTGAACATAACTTTTTCTTTCTTCTTTAAGCATTTAAGCTTCCAAAAAATCCGGTGTTGTTTTCTCACTTCAGTATGGAAAATAGGGTCACTCCAAATTTTGTTGACCAGTTCCACAAAGTCCTAATCTTTCATCCATTGATCATTCAGTTTAAAAGGGAAATTTTAATAACGTGGAGGAAGATCCAGTTAAAACAATACCAGCACATGGTCCAATATATATGGGATCTCCACCCAAGATCTATAATGGGCAACATCAAATAACAAATCTTCAGTAGCTAGCACTCTATCCAGCCTCCTTGCAATCACTTCCTGCCCACTACACCCATTTCTCCATGTGGGGACTATCTTTGTCTTCTTGACATCAATCATTCTGTTTGAATATAATAGGTCTCTATAATATAATTCCTACGTCCCTGTCCCGAAAGAGACTCCCCAAACCTCATCCGGATATAATACCAAGTTAAATTCTCCTGCGATGATTAAGTTCTTGATTATTAAAATACCACTGTCTTCAATAAATTTCCAGAACTGAAGTTGATCGGAACACAGTCCATACATATTAAGTATGGACAGGATCCTGTTGTTTTTTAAACACTTACCTATTAACAACATACCACCAATAGTAAGGAAATGAAAAAATTCATAAATGGACGGATCCCAAGAGGCTAAGAGTCCCCCTGAGCTTCCAAAAGAATTTACTGCACTGGACACCCAAGAAGGGCATAAACAAGTCATGAAATCCCTAGCTCTGGGAGCATCTACCATCGTCTCTTGAAGTAAAACTATATTAGGGTGATTAGTTTCCAGAAGTCTCTGAACCAAGGCCAATTTTAGGGTGCCTCCAACCCCTCTAATATTGAGAGACATTAATAACATTATTTATTCCTCGCAAGGTCTTTACATGCTCTAAGAGCCCCACTATCGGTGGAGGGAAGGATCTCAACTTCAGTTTGTGAAAGAGAAAGTGCCTGTTTTTTCCTTGAACTGCTTGTCTTTAAAGGAGAAAGTTCAATTCCTAAGCCCCACAACCAGTCATATTCTTTTCCCTCCTTCCTAGACTTAACCTTTGAGGTAGAAGCTTCCAAATCCCTAGAAGCATTATGAATGGCCTTTCCCAAATAATTTGGTAGCTTAATCGATGATGAATTGTCTTTAATAAAAGGTATTAAAGAGTCCAAGACTTATAATAGAGAAGATTCACCTTCCTCAACCTCTCTAAAGCAAGGTTCAAACTCTATAACTGAGTTTTGAGGAACGGGAGAAGTGGGTCGAGGGTTAGGTGAGTGGCAATCATCTATAGGCTGAGTGGGATGATGGGTAAATGAAACTGTACACTACAGTCGGAGTGACCCCCCCTTCCCCACCCCAGAATCACGGTCGCCAAACCCAGGACTAACAACCTCCACCCCCAATGGAATGGAATTATCAGGGTCCTTATGAGCCTTCGAGAAATCAGTAGATGTAGCTACCTGGAGCCAGCTAGAATTTTCTAGTGCCTCATGTTCCCACAGAGATAATGACTTAAAAAATAATGGGAAAATGGATTTTATCTAACCAATCAGTGTGACCGACTCATTAGGTGACAGAGTAGGCTCTGGTTCAAAGAAGGATGGACCGCTTCCTAGAAAGTCTTTGAATGTGACGTATTCCAGTGGGTCCTCCTAAATATCATCTTCTTCGGTTATTTCTTCAACTTGAGTGTCACTGCAATCTCTTCGAAGGTGTCTAGTACCCCTGTAACAACTGCATCGGAACGAAATACCCATGTAATCCAATATTTGGATAATATGATGACCCCTCCATTCTATGTTTATCACCTCTTGGAGACCATCATGCACATCAATACCAAATATTATCTTACCCATCTTCCTGACCAAACTTTCCAAAGTTGATGGGTCTATCCAGATGAATTTTCCTAAAGCATTTATAATTTCTCTTAATGCTCCTTCATTCCATAGAAACAATGGTAACCCTGACAAGAGGACCCACAGGTGTCTGTATTGAAAGTATTCCATTCTAGGGTCGAATGCCACTCTCCACATGGTTGTTGCTAGTTGATGGTCGACATGTCATGGGGACGACCATTAATATATTAAGACATAATCAATGTATTAATTAAATATTACATTTATGTAATAATATATTAATATAATACATAAATATATTATATTAATGTATATAAATTAATGATCTATTAATATGTTAATGTAATGCATTTTTTTTTCCAAGGAAACAAAGTCGTAATTTTATTAAAAGGGGGTATAAAATTACATTCACAGATATATATTTGTTGTATGGCTAGCATGAATATATATTGTTTGTTAGTGTCTCATACAATTCTATGAATCTTCATTTCAAAAAGTATACAAACTTCAATACAAAATATTACATATTATGCATGGGCATCCGCCCTAGCCCAAGCTGAATATTAAAAAAATAGTGAGTTTCAAAAATGGTAATTTTGTTATCAACATAGTATTCCTGCTTATGTTATCAAAATTGGTTTCCATCTGTATTTCATTTATGCTTTCTCTTCCTGGAATGGCCTATGGAACTCAAAACTTCCAGCCTCAATATGTTTTGTGATATGCCAGCTTCTGAAAGCTAGGTGTGATGCTTCCTTGGAAAGCCTATCAGTCATGGCATTCCTTTCCCTGTAAATGTGTGAGAGAGAGAAAGTGTCAAAAGTAGGAATGGTCCTCAATATATCTGCCAAAAAGGGTTTGAGCCTAGATATGTGACAAAGTTGTGTTTGTGTAGCCCACTGTATAACAATCAAAGAGTCCTCAAAGGCCTGTAGATTGGTTACTCCTTTTTCTGTCACGAATTGTAGAAGGATTTTTAAGGCTTGTAGTTCGGCATAATTATTAGAGCCAGGCCCCAGCCCAGCTCAGAGGAGGAAGAAGTGTCATTCCGAAAGGTATAAGCAGCCACCCCCCCCACAGTGGAGTTGATCACCCGAGGCTGTGCCATCAAAATATGCCAAGGGTCTCTCTTTATTGATCTGTTCCTCCCAAGAAGTTCGATCTGTGCCCCGTCCCAAGGGGTGTTTAAATTTTAATTATTCTACAATAATTAAGGATAAAGTGGGCACCCTTAGTGGAGATTGTAGTGCATCTCGGAAAATGGTATTATTTCTGGCTATCCAGATCCCCCAAGTTGTTAGTACTGGTAGTTCTTTTAAGTAATTTGGGGTTTTCAGTTTTAGCCAATCCTTTAGAGTTGTTTCAAAGGTATCTCCATGCCAGCTGTCGATGTCAGGATTTAAGGTGGAGGGTTCTGACCAGAAAGAGCTAGAGAAGGGACAGTGCATGAATAGATGATCTATCATTTCTTCCTGCGAATGACAGAGAGGGCATCAACTAGGCTCATGAAAGAGCTTCTTCTATAGAATATCCTAGGTGGGGACTTTATTTTCTAGGATAGACCATACCAATAGCTTACCTTTGGTTGGGCATTGTAACTTCCACAACCGTTTCCACCACCAATTTTTCTCTTGTTGTGCCTATTTTATACTGAGTAGTACATAACCTGCTTTAGGAGTGTATGTGCCTCACAACTCTCCATCCCAAATGAATTCATCTTCTTCATCCGTTAAATGTATGTTTTCCTTCCTTAGCACAGTGAGATATTGGTCCCAGTAAATAGTTTGGGGGACACTGAGTTCCAAGGTTCTCCCAGACTTCCATCCTTGTTTCCACAGGGTTGTGTGGGTAGGATCGACTAGTTGGGCAAGGTGGAAATAGCCATTTCTTTCAAGAGTTGTGCAAATGTCGTCTGGTAAAAGGTGTTCCCTCGAGAAGCTTGCCCAAGAATCTCATCTAATACGGAGGGAGTTTCCAAATCCTACTTTCCAAGATAAGGAATTTCCAACCACATCAAAGGCCCGTTGAACCTCCTTCCACATTACTAAAATCCTGACAGATCTGGTTCCAGGGCTCCAGATCCATTCGATTATAGAGAGTGGTGCCACGTACTTTTGTTGTGTCACTTGGGTCCACAATATTGTTGTCGTGATTAAATGTCAAGCATATTTGGCCGCCAGAGATTTTGAGAAGAGAAAGATGTTTTTTAGACCCCAGCCACCCAAAGCCTTTGGTTTTGCAATTCTTCCTCAGCATACCCAGGGCAAGACTCAGTGATCTGATTTCCCCCTCCACAAATAAGAGAAACACAATTTTCTTTCTTTTTCAAGTATTCCCTTTGGAATCCAGGAGAGGGACATCCAGTAAACTGGAATTGCTTCCAAGACCATATTTATTAGTACTAGTTGGCCAGCCCTTGATAACCATTTATAGCACCCAAATTTTAATCTTTTTTCCAGCTTTGTCAGGAGCCATAACCAATCATTCTTCCTATAATCGTTAGGATTTAAGTGGAAACCGAGGTATTTGAGGCCTTCGTCCAGTTCCATAGATTGAAAGGGAAAAAGGTCTAAATAGTATCAGATATCCTCATTCTCGAGCTAAGAGAAGAGTATATTGGACTTTTGAGCATTGATGAGCATTCTCATTGTTGATTTGAAGAGTGTGAGCCCCTCGAAAATTATATCTTCATCCCTCTTCGAACCATCATAAAGGATGAGTATGTCATCTACAAAGAGTAGGTGAGTAATAGCAAGTCCAATTGAGATTTTGATACCAGAGAACTGTCCGCCCAATCTTTCCTCTGATAAGAAGTGGCTTAAGCATTCCGCTACAAGAAGGAAAAGTAGGGGGGAGAGAGGGAAGCCTTGTCAGAGTCCCCTCCCTGCTTGAAAAAATTATGTGGCAGAGCTATTTAGAAGTATGGAAAAGGAGACCGAGTTTAAGAAAGCCATTATCCAGTTGAGAAAATCTAGGTCAAAGCCCAGGTGAATCATAAGCATTCTTATGTATATCCAACTGACCCTATCAAATGATTTGGATAGGTCTATCTTAATTACTATCTCTCTAATCTTCTTTAATTTGATGTTGTGTAGGCCTTCTTTTGCTACACCAATAGCCTCATGAATTTTTCTGCCTTCAAGGAAACCGAATTGTTCCCCCGAGATGTGTTTTGAGAGGATTACCTTCAGCCTTCTTCTGATAACTTTGGATATGATCTTGTACAGGCAATTGCAAAGTGATATGGGCCAAAAGTATTCAAAGGAGGTCGGGTTATCAGATTTAGGTATAAGTTCTATAAAAGTAGCATTAATAGGACTATGTATGAGGCCCATTTCCCTCGATTCTTCAATTACCCTCAAAAGGTCAGGTCCAAGTACATCAAAGCATCGCAGGTAGAATTCAATTGGCCACCCATCAGGACCAGGGAAATTTCCTTTCTGGAACGTTTGTAGTACTTCTAGCAGGTCTTTTTCAATGACCGAGCTCTATAGTTGTGCAGTTGCATCCTCTTCTACGAATCTGGGAAAGAGATGAGAAACTTTTATAATTTTTGCTATGGAGGTCTCCTCCTAAGATTTGTAGAGTGTCTTAAAGTGATTAATGCCCAGTTCATCTAGATCATTGTATTGTGTTATTTTTTCCCCTCTCTGATTCTAAAGGCTCCAGATTGTGTTGGCCATCTTCCTTCCTTTGGCAAAATCCTGAAAGAATTTTGTGTTTTCATCTCCGCAGGTAAGCCAAAGGGCCCGAATCTTTAGTCTCCACTGTGCCTCTCTCTCAACCAGAATGAACTTGTGGCTTTTTTCTAATCCAAATAGGAGATATTTTGTGTCCTGACTAAGGTAGCCCCAACCGGTCCCATCTTGTAGTTCATTTAGTTTATGTTCTATGTCCTTTAGAGACTGATCATCATTTGTTTTTCTTTTTCCCACTGCTTGGTTGCTAACTTGAGTCCCTTTAGGTTTTCGACAAAGTGAACAGTTGCTGGGGTCTGGGAAGGTTCTAAAAAATTAACCCATTTCTCCTTTACTAGTTCTAGGAAGGTTGGATCAGTTAGCCAACCCTCAAAGAATTTGAAGGGGCTAGACAACCTTCTAGTAGAGTTCCCAAATACAAACAATATTGGATGGTGATCAGATTCTTCCCCAAAATTTACCCATTGTCGAACTAGAGCTGACAATTCTAGAAGATCGTCTGTGAGAAGGAATCTATCCAAGTGTTTGGCCACTCTGTCTGAACCTACCCGTCTATTGCACCTGGCAGGGGAGAGTTTTTGTGGTTCTACATCCACCAGCCCCCACTGATCTATGTAATTTAGGAAGTAAATGTTTAAGGGATCTGGTGCGGCCCGGGGGCCCCATACCTATGAGGTGCCTAAGGAGAAATTTAGGTCACCAACCAAGATGAAGTCTTTTTTTTGGAACCATTCGCATTCAGTTAGGGAGTTCCATTAGAGTTTCCTATCCTGGTGTGGTCCATATATATTAATGACAGTGAGTGACTGACCCAGGTCAGTAGAGAAGATAGTAATGTAGATCCCCGAGCATAAGCCCCAAGAATTTTCCAGTTTACAATTTCGTTGCTTCCAACTAGTGGCCAAACCCCCAGAATGTCCTCGAGCATCAACTGTTGTGAACAACCAACACGGGAGTAAGGATTCAAGGGTCTTGACTATGGTGACATTTTCCCCGAGCGTTTCCTGAAGAAGTAAGATATCCGGTAGATGGAGATAAACCAATCTTCGTAAGGATGATTTTTTAATGGGGTTCGCCAGTCCCCGATAGTTGAAAGAGAGGATTTTCACGAGGTAACTCCGTCTAGGGGTGTCTTTGCTCTAAGTTCCCATTCAATCGAAGATTGTCTACCAGATGCCAGGTCTATTCTAGCTCTGTCTTGTGCCAGGTATAGATGTGATTTGTGACCTCCACTTTTTGCCAACGAGTGTGTCTGAGTGAGTGACCCCAATCCCCTGCCTAAAGCCCAATTAGTACCACTTTCCTGGGGGGGCTCTTTGATCACAGATCTGCTCCTAAGGTGATATAGTACCTTGTTGTCTTCTGAAGAGGAGTCCAGAGAGGTCGAGGAATAGGTAGGGTAAAAGGGGAGAGAGGAGGGTAAAAAAGGAACTCGAGAGGATGGGGAGAGGGGAGAAAAGAAGAAAGGGGGGGTAACTACAGGAGATGGAGGAGGATTACTAGTAGAGGGTAGAGGGCCAGTTAGTAGGGAGGGGCCCAAGACCCCCAAGTTTAGGGAAGGTGTGACTAGTGAGGGTGCATAGATCGATGAAGTGGAGGAGAAAGTGAAGTGTAAGGGGGCCAGACTGATACAGGAGAGAGACTTCCCACCCAGAAAAAATTTAGACTCGGAAAAAACAAAAGGAACAGTGAAATCCAAAGAAGTATGTGAAGTATCCAAAGTTGTCATACCCGATAAAGCATGTTTGTGTCGAAGAAGATGCTCCAGAGAAGGTGTGGAGAGGGGAGAAGTGGTTGTGAGTGCATGTAGCCCTGAGCCCTGGTTGTGTTCACTAGTCGATTCCTGTCTAACTAAGCTTTGAGCTCTCGAGGTCTAATGGGCTTGGCTATTGTTGGCCCCTGCTTCCTGTTGGGCTTACCACTTTTTCCTTGGGGGAGTGTTGGGGGAGCTAAAACTCTTTGTCTTCTGGGTTTCTTTTTTGAATTTGAGTGGGCAGTGTGCCACCCCATGTCCATATACATGACATATATGGAAACAAAAATGGATTCCCTCGTAATCCAAGGTCATAACAAATTCCCCCGTGGTTGATTGAACAAGGAGCTCCTGATATAAAACCTTATACAGATTGATCTATAATAATATGTGAGCCACAATGATGATCTTGTTTTCAAAAGACATTTCCACCTCAAGGTAGCAGCCCAGAAGATTTCCAATTGCTTCAAAATGATGGGAATTCCAAAACTGCATCGAAAGGCTCGGAAGTCTTACCCAAATGGGTTCCTCGTCTACCCACTCACACTTCGCATCAAAGGTGGGCGTCTAGCATTTGAGGAGGTTCGGGGTAGAAGAAATTCTTCAGACCTTCTTAAGTACCCAATCCACCTTAGTTGAAGAAGAAAAGAAAAATGCAAACCACCCCCTGGTGAGTAATCATATATGGGGCATCTTGGTGAGCTCTAGGAGCCAGTAAGTGTGAACCCAACTTTTGAGGTACGCCATGCTCAATTTTTTCCCTTTGACCCGGCCCACCACTAGACATTCTGAGAAATCCAGGACCTTTTCCATAGCCACATCCTCCCTGAAAGTGAGTCACCATGCACCTGGTCTTTCCTTTGTACACCGAAAATATTTCGTCGGTCGGCCTTCCGAGTTGTGATGTGTGTTTTGAGTGTGTTCCCCCTTTTGGATGGAGGAGGAGTTATTTTCAAGAGCAGAGGGAGAGGCCAGCAGCTATTCTGGCCGAATAGTAGGTTTAGTTGTTCCGCGCTCCAGCCCGATAGTCAAAACGTCCATTTGGTTGGTTACCTCCAAGAAGTTTGAGGGAGAGAAGTCCTGTGTGGCCGTGAGATCTAGTGTGGCCCCATTTTGTGGCTCGAAAACCTGGGGATCAATAAAATATGTGGAGTCACTTATACCCAATGAATACTCCCCCACCGTAAGTCCCAAGATACCACCAAAAACGCCAGCAGGTTCAGAGTCGAAAGGAAGACTCCCACCCCAAACATCGGGCAAGACCATTCCAGTAGTCTGCTGGTTAAACAGGGTTATCAGACCAAGCCAATCCACCGTCGAGAAATACGAGCCTCCAGATACCCTACCGCATGTCTGTAGACCTACTCTGTCGCCCATCATAGTAGGCCCTGTGGAGTTAAATAAAGTTCCCACTTGTCGTTTGTCAGATATTAGCTGGGTATCTGTGCAAAGGAGATATGCCCTACAGAGACCAAGAAAGGGTATGGTTCTTGTCTTGTAGTGTCTACAAGCTCCGGGAAAGCCTGTAACTGCGTCCTAAAACAACAACATCCTGACAACGAGGGAGTAGGTGCATGGATCTAGTACTCTATAGTCAGAATGTAACCCTGTTCAGACTAACTTCATTAATTCCAAGAAACCCTCAAAAATCAAAGCGCCATCATCATCGTCGTCCTCCATCTCTTACCCTACATGTTCTCTATCATCAACTTTCTTGTTCCACCACTTTGTTGCAACTTAATCAGGCGTTGGGATTATTCCATCTGTGGGAATTCACTAGAACAAGGTTGTTGAAATGCATGACCTTTTTCTTTTATGGATTAGTCTTGATAGGATGGTTTTTATTCTCCTAACCATGTTTTGGAATCATGTTAATGTAATGTATTACATTAATGTAATATATAATAAAAATGTATAAATTAAAGTACTAATACATTATTGTAACATATTAAACTATTAATACATTAATAATGTATTAAAACATTAAAGTAATAATGTATTAATACATTAAAGTAATATATTAATACATTGTATAATTAGGATATATATACATGAATATATGGAAATCCTAAATGCATTAATAAAGTATTATTATACCATTAAAATAATACATTAATAAAGCAGTAATACATAACAAAGTATTAATAATGTAATGTATTAATTAATTTATACATTAAAAAACCAATACATTAATAAAATAGTAATACATTGACCTAAATAACATTAGGAATACATCATTAAAGTATTTACATTACTATAATGTAAAAATTAAATATTAATAAATTATTAAATTAATACATTAATACATTAAAGTAATACTATTAATATTAATGCTTTAATATATTAATACATTAATAACGTATTAATACATTATATAGAATATTCCATTAAAGTAATACATTAACACATATTACTAATTAAAGTACTAATGTATAATTTAATTTATAGATTAAAGTACTAATACATTAATATAACATATTAAACTATTAATACATTAATAATGCATTAAAACATTAAAGTAACAATGTATTAATACATTGTCCCCGAGGTGTAGAACAGTCGGTGACAGAGTGTGTTGTTAAGACACTATGTGATGTTAAGTTACCGGTTCGAAACCTACGAGGACAAAAAATCCAGCCATGTTAAGGGTTGGTGTGGCTCAGGGTGGGTGCAATCCTCGAGTGATTTTGACGGCTTAGATGCCCCTGAGTCGTGGTTTCTCAAGCCACAGGCTAGTCCCGCAGGTCATGAACAAACTAGCAAACAAAAAAATAATGTATTAATACAATAAAGTAATATATTAATACATTGTATAAATAGGATATATCTTCCCGCACATGAATATATGGAAATCCTAAATGCATTATTAAAATATTAATATACCATTAAATTAATACATTAATAAAGTAGTAATACACAACAAATTATTAAAAATGTAATGTATAAAATAAAGTATTAATTAACATTAATGTATAATGTACAAGG